>JANVCL010000008.1:2846594-2865701 GCA_026546855.1 Erythroxylum incrassatum | reverse complement strand
GAAAAGGAGTCCACAACAGAGAAACCGGAGAGAAGAAAACCGAAAAGGAGACGCAGGAAGAAGGAAGAAGGAAGAAGGAAGAAGAAAACGCAGAGGGGGGAGATGTCGGGTGAGCTGATATTTAAAAAGAATTTACTAACGGAAATTTCCGTAGGTAAATTCAAATTTTTTTATTCAACCAATAATTCTCGCCTATTTACCGACAAAACGACAATTTCCGTAGCTACATCCATTTACCGACGGAATTTTCCGTAGGTAAATGTTCTGTCGGTAATTGTTTGTCGCTAACTTATAGTGATTACCGACGGCTGTATTTTTCCGTCGCTAATGTCCGTCGCAATTTTTGCCGCGATGAACTCCCTCCAAATTTAGCGACGAGTATTAGTACCGTCGCTAAATTAATTAATTTTAGCGACGGAAATATGCTTTCCATTGCTAATTTCCAACGGTATATTTTTCGTCGCTAAATTTCCGTTGCTAATCCACATTTTTCTTGTAGTGATACATAGATATTTATCTATTAATCACGTTAGTAAAAAATAACATTTTAATTTGATTTATATGAATTTTAAAAAGTTAATCATTAAATATCAAATAAACTTCAATACATTTACAGTAATTAAAGTTTATTTCAATTTGGTAATATAAAACTAATTTTGATTATAATATTATATTAATAGTTTCATAAAACAACAATAACAATCAACAAAAATCCTGATAAGATACATGATCTGAAAAGATATAATAACATGCAACTTTATTCTTACGGCGGATATTATTTCTACAACCCTTAATTAAAAGGTGAACAGTATAAGTGGCAAACAGAAAAAGAAAAAAGAGAAATTAATTAACATTTCTATTCATGTAACGGGTAAAGACAGAAGCATAGAGCATTGGCATAGAAATCTGTACAAAACAGCAGCATTGGATGGATTTTGGAGAAGGTTGCAATAGATGATGCATAGGGCTGAGCTATGCAGTTGCAGTAGCTTCAGTAGCTGTAGCACTGGTGGACAGAAGGAAAGAAAGTAAGAAACAAGCAGTGTTTCGGGGAATGGGTTCAGACTTCAGACTACTTCTGAGGACGATCATTGATTCACAATCTGTCAACTTTCCTTCTTTTTAGCAATTATTGCCTTCATCATTATAATACAATACATTTACTATTAAGAGTGTTTATTAGTTTTTACATTTATGTCTATTAAGTCATGATATTCCGATCATTGACAGGGAAAGAAAACGATAGACTTGATAGTCAAAGATGACTGTAAAGTAAACTTGAGGCGCGTGTTTTTCACGTGAGTACCTAATGTATTCTCTTCATGAAGTACAATCCCTAATTTCCCAAGTTTTCTTCTGTTAAATTTTTTTTATATAAAAACACATTTCCCTCGAATTTGGTTAATTTCCTAGCTGTATCTAATAGTTCCATGAGTAGTTAATTCGAAATTAACATATTCTTAAAAAAATTAAACCGATCCAACTGGAACGAGTTGTTCAAGAAAATAAATAACTTAAAATATTTAGTCTAACTCGTGAATAAAGACAGGTAAAGATTATAAATAAAAATAACAAAATAACAACAACACCTAATGAGAGTCCTTTTAGTACGCAGAATTTAAAGAAGTCCGATAGCGCGCAATCTTACTCATATCCGATGAATTGGACAGATATAGAGAAAATTATTAATTTAACTTAAAACATAGAGAGCAACTCACAAAAGGGATGCAGATGATTGTTTGTTCATACAAACCCTTTGAGATATTTGACTAATAGTGAAATTTCACCTAATCAAACATCCTTTTCCTAAGATTAGAACCGTGAGCCCCATCGGCGATGAATGTATACGGTACTTTGATAAGATGTTTTATCCCACAATAGCTGTTATTTTAGTGCTCATTTTGGACATACTCCAATGCTTCTAAGTCGCTACCCAACACACTAATAATTTAGCTTCTTCATTTCAGCAGACACACTTAACAACTTGGATTGACTGTCTGATTGTCTTTAATTTCTGAAGGAGAACATAATAATTCTCTAGTTAGCAAGCCTTAGCTTGTTCGAGTACAGCAGTCTAAGCTTATCAGAAATCCCCGCAAGATGATCCGTAAACGGCAAATCTTTAGTAACCTAATACGCTGTACTTGTATAATTTTTATTTCTAGTCAGTGATGGTCCATATATATCTACCTACCTATATATGTTAGGGTTCGTACCTACTGATTGAACTCGACCACGTTTAAAATTCTAAAAAGCAGAATTATGATTGTACCATTCTTATTCTTTTGACTTTTACTCAATGACCAGACACTTTCCACTTTAATAATGTTCAATGCTCTTGACCTGAAGTCAGTAATTCTCTCAATCCTTCAAACATGACATTCTCTTGAACAACAAAAATAGGCTTAATGAGATGTTTAAGTTACCGAAATTGTGATCAAATATAGATGTTTCAAACGGCTTGCTTTTATAAGTACATGCACAATAACAACCTAAAATAAGCTGTAGTTTAAACATGCTATGCATCTCAGGGATTGTTTATTTTCACTTCAGTTTCTGTTTTTTTAATAATATTTTTTCAATTTTAATAAAAATTATTTGTTTTAAATTTTTCAGTTTTCATAAATTTGAAAACTATAATAAAATTTACAATCAACTAAATATATATTATTTAATATAAGTTATGGCTAATATTATGGTTAAAATATTTTAATTTTGGAAAATAATTTTTTTAGTTCTAATAATTGTTTAATTGAATATATATCTTAAAAGTGATCATTTTGAAAAAATTGGTTTTAATAATTAAAAAATATATTAGCAAATAAAAATTAGTTTATGCATAATAATTTACTAGTTTAACTATTTTTAATAAATTTTATTAATATTTATTAAAAAAATATTTAATAAAATAATTTTATTTAATTAGTTTACAAAATTAATTTTTCTATAAGTTTTATGTGTTATGTAATTGTTGTCAATAATAAAATTATAGGCATGTTGATATTAATAGCCATATAAGTTTTTTATTTTTATTCAAAAATAGAAATTAAAATTAAAAATTAAAAATATAATAAAAATAAAGGTAAAACTAAACAACTATTAAATTATTTTGCAATACCTAAAGGAGATATTATTTATATTTGATGCAACATAAACTGACCTATGGAATTACCTCTTGATTAAAAACAAAATAAGAAAGGAAATACATATACTACAAGAATGAAGAAGCCTCACAAAGCCTAAAGGGCAAAAGGGCATTTAAGGATTTGAATCTTGTAAGGTAAAAATGTAAGAGGATTGAGTACAAACTATAAGTGTAGACACATGCATATTTATATATTCAGAGAGACAGGATGAGTAGATGGCTGAAGGCTTTTTGTATCTCTCTAATTCATTCTTGAGCAGATGAATGAAAGCTTTTTCTTATCTCTCTAATTCATTCTCAATTATAGGGCAGCGAGATATCGTAGGCCGTACTGTGATTTGCGTGCAGAGGTCCAGCGGTATCATCGGCTACACTGCACTGCCATGCACACAGAATGTCAAAATTATAATAATTACAACATCATTGCACTATCATTCATTCTCGGTCCACGATCTTTACACGTGTCATTTTCTGGTCTCATCGATTCGGGACATCATTCAGGTCTGCCAGCGATCAGATGTTGCCTCCCGGAGAAAGATGGTGACAAGTAAGGAGTGATAGATGGCTAATAATTAATTCCCTTTTTGTAATTTCTTTTTCCATTTTGTAAGTGAAGTTAAACTTCTGAGCTGGTTTCATAAATTAAGCTTTGCAGCGTTTGAGTAGCTCGAGGAACTTTTTGCATGAAAAAAGTCGTGACGATGGACCCCATTTAAGTCATAAATGTGACAGTAGCTACGATGCTATTGTTTTGTATATTTATATATGCAAATTATTCAATTCTCTCTGCTTCTGCAATTCCTAGGCCTTCTTCTTGAAACCTGCAAATTGGAGTTTTTCCATGTAGAATTTACTGCATCTTTTACTTACCGTAGCATCGTCCTCCAACTCCTTTTCCTTTTTCTGGATAGTCTTGCTTGTTTTCGTTTGTGGAAGCTGAAAAGCCATTAAACTGCATAAGATCTTATGCTACAGACCATGATTGTGTTACTAATAGTACCATGAATGAATCTTGTCAGCTTCTAGTTTAAAGAGTAATTTAACGATTTCAGAGAAATTGACCATAAAGTTTCATTGCTAATTTGTGTTTGGTTCGATTCACCAAACATACCATTTTGTCCATATAATGTCAGAGGACCTATTCAAGCAGATCAGGACGATTGTTTCCACTGGTAGATACAGTTGTGATGCATTTGGTGATCTTATATATATTGTCACATTTTTTCACTTCCAAGCGCAAATTGAAGATAATCGTGCATCCTCACGACACACACACGTTTTTCTTTTCTTTTGTTTTTTGGCGTTTTCAGTATGGAATGGCCATAGCCAAAAAGAAAATTTGTTTGTTGTTTTGTGTGAGTACTTAGTAGCTAGGGCTTGCTTGTGCCCTTGGAGCACCTTCCGTGGAGACCTCAATATAGACAATTATTTCCGCTGGCACAAAAAATTTACAGGTAAAAGGCATCATCAATTAAGCTGACAAGTCAAGAAAAAGAGCAAACAGTGGCCGGTTCTCTACTCGCGAAATTGAATCGAACGCTTCAAATCTAGCACATTTCTGTATAAATGTGAGATAGCACATCTCTTAAATATGGGCCTCCAAGTTATCTTCCTAATGCTTGAAAGGGTATTCTTAACATACGTGAACATTGGTATATGCTGAAACCACTTTATAGATTTGCTCAGGAATAGACTGTATTTTCACGAACTAGGGAAAACTTATTCTACAAGACGCAAAGGCACTGATCATCTGAGTCACGGTTGAAAGCCAAAAGTGAGCCATATAGGTGACATGTGCTTGGTTTGTTAGTTTGGTTATCGATGCATGGAGAAAGAAAACATCGCACTTTTTTTTTTTAAACCATTAACCAGAGTAGCAACAGAAATAGTTCTAGCTGGGAATTGATTAGATCTTTTTCTTTTGACTTTTTTTCCTGGAAGGACCTATTCACATTTTAATCATGTTTACTGTAAAGATAGGTAGGAAGTTTCAAATACAAGAATAGAGCTTCCTTTTCTATTAGAGGAAGTATACGTTTCCTTTTGTTACACATGTTCTTTCCGAATTACCCGCTTATATGTGACAATTACGACTGTGTTGTGGCTCCTAGGGCTTTCCTTTTAATTGCAACTTTGCTAGACTGCAACTTTTCTATGTTTTGGTGATTGATCCTTGTTCGTTTTCAGACAAAACACAACATTCACTAAGTTGTGAAGATGTAAAAAACGCACGTATCTAGGTAAAAACTTATCGTCAAGTATACCAATTCAACTCTGTTTGGTGATTGATCGTTGATTCCTTTAACAACCCTTTATTTCTTTTTGCTTTTACATTTGATATAATTTTCTTGATTCGAGATTTTATTAGTTCTTTAATGGCCACTGATCGGGACTTACTGTTGTTCTGCATTCAACAGACGATTGCAAGTAGCAAGTAATTTGACGGACGCGATGACTCGGAACAGGGTTGAGGGGATCTGTTCCCGCACATAAGCAGTTTATGATCCGAAACAAAAATTCTGTACGTTCAAGGGACATGTGCCATTGCCTCCTACAAGCTTCCGGGCTATTGTTGCAACTACCCTACATTGGAAGCACGAAATCGGCCACACTTAGCACTTGTTACCTCTGAAACTTAATACTGAGAATAGAGCATATTGAAGTTACATCCTTCCAGGTTATGAACTTTCTCCTCGACCAGAACTGTGACTTTCTTGCATTTCTTGTCAGTTTCTTCACCATTACAAGCCCTGTTGTGGATCAGTGTTGTTCGGTGGAGGACTAGAAGCATTCTTTCTCACAGTTAGAAATTCAGAAACTGGAAGCTGTTAATGTTAATGTGAACCTGGTGACCATATTCTGAAAACAATCCCATGTTCGCTCACACTTTCCCCCCTCAATCTCTTGAGTCTCTGCCAAAACCATCTGCGCCTTCCTGTTGTCAATGGACCAGAACTAGAGTATCTCCTAAATGAAGATGTCTGCCACCTCGCAGATGAACCAAACAAATTTGACATTGACAATGCCCTCTCTATATCTGGCTCCGAATCGTAGTTAGCTGCGGCGATTGCCTGGTTTTTAAAAGGATCTAGCAGCTGTCTTGAGTCACCACTGTCCTCAGCATCCATATCAATGGATAAACCCTGGCTGGAACTCCTGGAACCAGCTTCTTTTGCCTCATCACACTCATTGCATATTAATTTTAAAGCCTGAACAACCTCACCCATGAAAGGGCGGTGTGATGCTTCTGGTTGCACACACATTGAAGCAATAGCTGCCAATTTGGCCACGCTGTCTAAAGGAATATGGGGTCGTAGAGATGGATCCATAATCGTTTCCAACCCCTCGTTACTTGCGAGAAGTGGACGTGCCCAAACAACTAGATTCTCTTGACCTGGTGGCTGCGTCATGTCCACTGGTTTTCTTCCAGTTAGGATCTCAAGAAGCACTACACCATAACTGTATACATCACTCTTCACTAGAAGATGACCAGTCATTGCATACTCTGGAGCTACATAGCTGGTAAAAACGATAGAAAAGAATTATTAGCATAAAATCCAGGAGGAAGTTATGTGTAATTGACAGCCAGCTAGAGATTAATATTATCCGCCCCAAAAAAATCCACCTTTAATCAGAATAAAACATATTATCACCGGAAAGTTGGTATTAACAGCCTTGTTTAATTGTATCTCAAAGTTATCACACCAATTTCACTAACTTCCTGGAATTACCAACATTTATTTGAAGTTGCCTTAAATGATCCAAAGACAGTGGCATCCTACTGAGGAGATTACCTTTCAGCTCCAGATGCAGACAAAATATTCTGAAATGTATCTGTAAATAACCCCAGATTCATGTACATATTATAATATCATTTTTTTATGTCATACAACTTTATACAGCGGGAGAAGAATTCTCACCCAAAAGTTCCCATCACACGTGTTGATATGTGTCTGTTTTCCTCATCCATGGCAGTTCGGGCCAGTCCAAAGTCAGAAACTTTTGGTGTGAAATCATGTTCCAACAAGATATTGCTGGACTTGAAATCCCTGTGTATGACTGGAGGGTTTGAATCCTCATGCAGATAAGCTAGACCTCGAGCTGCACCGAGCGCTATTTTGATACGGGCATTCCAACCTAGTGGAGCAGATTCCTTATCAAACCCTGATGAGAAGAAATGGATTAGTATGATCATTTTGCAAAAAAATATATGAATTGATAGGAAATTCCAAGAAAATAGAGTAGAAATTTTCTTTGATCTAAAGAGCAGAAGTAGTACCATGTAAATGAGATTCCACACTTCCATTTGGTATGAGCTCATAAACCAAACAGTGGGCATGCACCTCTGTACATATTCCTATCAACTTGACCAGGTTCCTATGATGAAGGCGGCTAAGCATTTCAACTTCAGCCAGGAATTCTCGGCTACCTTGTTGATCATCTCTCTTTAGAACTTTGACTGCTACTTTCGTTCCATCCTCAAGAACACCACTATAAACACGGCCAAAGCCTCCTTCCCCCAGTATTCTTGAAGCATCAAAATCATTTGTAGCTCTTTCAATTTCACCTATGCTGAAAGTCTTTGCAGATCCTGTGTAAGGAGCAATACTAGATCCAAATGACAATGAAGCCGAAATGGGACCACTTCCATTCCTTGATCCAGTAGTACCTATTCATTGCAGATATCCAAGAGTTTTAAAGGTATGATTGTTAAATAAGGGCAATGTACGTACAAGGTTTAGGCTAGAAACATATTGAAAATGAAGGCATGCAAGCATGTCCAACTGCTTGTCAACATATTCAAACGACAGAAACAGCTAAAAAGGAAATTTACTCGAAGTGCCTCACTATGAGAATGACGCTTCCTTAATGCTTGGCTAAGTCTTGCATACCAATAAAATAAGGACTATTTAAAGCAGAATGAACTGAACGAGGCTGATGCATCTTGTGTGATTGAACGTATGCATCACACAAGCAATTCACTCTCTTGAACTACTATACAAGAACAAACATGCCACACATGCACCGAGCTTTATATATTATAATTCCATGAATCACCTGATGGCTTGGCTACAGCAAGTGACGAAGTCTGTACAATTGTTGCTGGATGATTTCTGCATTCTTTATGTCTAAATAACAAAATCCAAGCTACAGCAGAGCATAGTATTAGTGCTACAAAACCTGACAGCACAATAACAGCAATGATGCGGCCGCCAAGCCCATTGTTATTCTGCCTTATGGTTACATCAGCCCCAAGGGGCTTTATTTTCCTGTCGTTATTATCATATCCAAAATTGGGTCCATCATCTTCTATGCTAATGCTTCCTGAAGGTGGTGATGGAGGTAGACCTACAAATGCAGAAACTCTGAATGAATATCCAGAAAAAACTATCTATGGAAACATTATGAACCCAAGATACGAGAAGTTCACAAACCTGGATAGTTCACATATAAGACTTCATAGTCCCCGAAAAGGGAAGTTTTAATAACAACTAACTTTTTCCAAAACCTTCTGAAAATAAGAAATGCAGTTGTATCATCAAATCTTTCTGCCACTGGAACCAAGTCAATGTGGACAATCGTCTTCTCTGGCTGCTGACTGGTAGCGTTTGCTGCCATAATATGAACTTGACTTCGTTTCATGAAAACACCAGTAGCAATCTCGTGAGAAAGCTTTGAAACCAATGGGGAAAAAGTGTATAATGAAACACTTAAGCGCAGTCCAACTTGTATGGGCAAGACACAGCCACATGGAGACCCAGGAGGGGTATTTGTATATGGATCTACACAAACAGTAGTTGCACAATCTACAAAACCAAGATGGCCAGTGTGACATTTATGAAAACTTTATAGGGAAGACTAGAACAACAAAATGTTATAGATAATTAAAATCCTCAGATAAACAAAATCAGAACTTTTATAACCTTCATTAGGAGGTGGAGGTGGCAATGCTTGGAGAGGTGGCAAGAAGGGTTTTGAACTCCTTGATGACGACACAGGGGGAGAAAGAATGGGCACTTGGAAATGAAACCATAATCATAGTAAATAGGCAAGCAAAGCGTAAAGGTAAAAAATCACCAATTACAACCAGCAAAAAGAAAAAGGAAACAAAAAATATTAGTGTTCCTTACTCTCAGTCCAGACAGAGGTTGCCAGAGATGGGGAAGGAGCAGGTAAGACAATGGTTGCTGGTTTACGAAAAAGGCCATGAGAAGCAAAAGCTGAAGGACCTGACATGCAGGAAATCCAATATGTTCTTAGATCAGAAGTTAAAAGGTGATTCACTCAAGCATTCATCATTTGGTGTACCTGGACCAGGATCTGGAGAAGCATAATGTGTATGCCTTTTTGTCTGTAAAAATGACGGAGGGATGGCAGGATCTGAAAAGGATGACAAGAATACATTTGGAATCAGAAATTTAAGAGCATAATACATAGCATTAGATTATCTGGATGGGGAATTTCTTCTAGTGTAAAAGAGAAACCTTGTTCATGTGAAGATGGAGGATATATTGGGGGTGACAAAGCAGAAGCAGGGTCGTCGGTCTTGTTTCTTGTGTGGTTTTGCTTATGAAAAGGGATAGAAGGTGGAGATGCAGGAGTTTGGTACCCTTTACTTGGAAAATATGACCTAGATGGAACAGGAGCACCACCAGAGTGCTTCACAGCTTTGTGCACTGAAGGAGCAACAGCAGTAGAACCTACATAACACTAACATAAAAATTTAATATCTCCAAATTGTCATGCCATTCAGTGCTTTCACTCATATTTGCAGTTGAAAAATTACCTTTATCTGGTGAATTCGCAACAGGATCCAAAGGCTTTGGTATCTCGTCTGGCGATGCTGCAACTGGAATCCCATGTTTTTTCCAGTTAATGCCTGGGTGAGGAGTTAACACATGGGAAGCATCAGGGCCTGCAAAGAAGGTTGAAAATCTATTAAGGTCAGTTCAGATTTTCCTTTTGCTTGCTAAAAACAGTTTCTGCAACTTGTAATTGAGTCAAATGGGCATAAACCAAAAACTGTATTTCTTAGCAACTTTACTAGCATTCCATAAATGAGACAATTCAAAGTGTAAAAATGACCATATGCAAAATTAATAATAATGGAAATTAATAGCATCCAATATCATTGATTTGGTGAAATTCTTGCAGTTTATTGCCTTTAGTTGGCTGAAAGTTTAGAGAAGGCAAATGTTTAGACATTTCAAGTGGAGGAGCAGCATCTGGAATTCCAGTTCTTTTCCAGTTACTGCTAGGAGAAGGTGTTGATGCATAAGAGACAACAGGACCTGAAGTCTCATAGGGAGCAAAAATAAAGTTGAACGGATTGTCAACATCTTTCATGAAACAAGCTTTTCCAGTCAAAACAAATAGGAATATCACCATACACTGCAACAGATGAGTACAAAATGCCTCACAGAAGTATTGATCATGAAATGATATAATAATGGGAATTTAGTAAGAAATGAAATGTTTCAAAAGCACAAACCACTATGACAGGTAGAGATATTCTCATTCCACACAAGCCGACTGGAATAAGATATCAATTGACTTTCCAGACAGCATAAATATTCAAAATTGGGATGGAGCTATTACACAACTCTCAGGTTACAAATCAGTTTGGTTTGTGCAAAGCACCTGACAATCAGCAAACTTTTCACACACCACTTGGAGCTTTAGGATTTTATCGAGGGGAATTGAATGCGACATAGGGTGGAAAGAAGCTCTTATAAGCACAAGAAAGATGTAACAAGAGGTCCATAAATTGAAGTTCTTGCTTAGTCCCAACTCATAGGGACAATAACTTCAAGTTTACATAAGATAAGTGTCAAATATTAAATGAATTTGAACCTAGTAACATGGAAAGAGATTCTACAGGTATGATTGGAAGTATTGGCGGGGCATTACGTGATTTTTCCTTTTCAGGTGACCCAACTGGGACTGCTATTTTCAGAATTAATAGAATAAGGATTAGAACAAAAAGTAACAACCAGGTCAATGTGAACTTCTAAGTCAAAGAAAAGACAGTTAGCTTGCATACCAGGTGGTACGGATGGCATTCCTGAAGGCGCTAATGGGAGGTCCGCAGGTTTGTTTTCTTCCGAATTCCTTGGAAGGGTTGGGACTGAGATCAAATTTTGGAAAAGGAAAAAAAGAAATAGGTGCAATTTAAACTCGAATCTACTCTTATCTAATAGATGTAATAAAGGAAAACACTATTCGTATTTCAAATGAATTATAAGGAAGACATGATTGGAGGAAGACCAAACGGGAATGAAGTATTTATATTCAACTAGTCACCGTTAGACAAAATGGGCAATGCGCATAACAGCATACTCTAAACAATAGATTTGGGGCATGAACTCCATTCCTTAATGAAATTTCTTGAAGATTAAGGTGCACTAGGGAGGATAGCTGGTGAATTTTGTGATAAATTACTAGCAGTTGATTCAATTCCAAACATATGCATACTTGACAAATTTTTTATTTGCAAGAAAATTATAGAAGGTAGCAGCACTAAGCAAGTGAATACCTAGCACTTGAGCAACTGAGGGTCGATTTGAGACTGCATTGTCAAAAAACAAAAATGCATAATCAAGCAACCTTAATAAAAAATTACCAATTTACATTAACAGTTCATGGAAGTTACTATTTGGATGGATCTCAGAGATTGGTGCACTGCTTGTCATTGATGCCTTTAGATGGACTGGACTAGCTATACTTTGCATTGTTGAAGGAACCTCTGAAGAAATTGCTGGAGATGGAGATACATTATACGCTGAAATAAAATAAAATCTAAGAGCTTTTTATACCAAATTCAAATAAACCAAGCAACTGACTGCACATTATCAAGGCATAAGATAACAACACACTTGGAGAACCAAGTTGAATAGCTTTCGGTTGTCTAAGATTCAGAGGATAATATAGTCTTATGTCCATGGAACTTAATCTCCTTGGATAATTCCTTAGCAAAGCATCCTTCCCTAGAAGAAGCATGAGTTAAGGATCGAGAGTGAGAATCCATTTCAGCATAGTGATTAGGTCCAATCTGTGACAGTAACTTCAGTTAGATCATACAAGCTTAGCACATACTTGATGAAGGCCTATTTCCAAACAATTCCATACATGTTCAGATAGACAAAAGCATCCAAACTTGATCAAAATTCTATGACTCCTCTACTCCATATCTAAAATTAGCAAGACCCAATAAAGATGACCTAAATGTATTCAAACTTCTAACCATTAGCAGTCCACAATTGGAATTCCTGAAGTTTAAAATACATCCCAGTTAGACTATCAAGAACCTGATAATTTAATCAACTGAACCATAACTTAAAAAGTAAAGCTCATGGCTTTACCTGCAGATTCTTCAGCCGTGCAAATGAAGCCAATGACACAGAGCTTTACCAGCTGAAAAATGGCTTCGACCACCAACCCCATCCCATAAAGCACCAAACCTCGAGAACCTTCAGCACAACGGCCTCAATGACGATGAGGAAATTCCATAGCAGTCAAGGAAATAGTTAAGAATGAACTTTTCACAGGAAAGAAGAAAATTGAAGCGATAACAAAAGGAAGGTTGCATTAACAAAGCCTCACAACCAGTGCAAGGAAAGCAAGCTGTGAGAAACCCAGAGTTTGTTTGGTGATAATCCGTGAACTTAAAGCTCCAAAGTTGGCAGAGCTCAGATATTCCTTCGCATGTGGCAACGTTGCCACTGACATGACTTACTATGAAACATTGAAACGCCGTTAAAAGCCGCCGAGACCAGGAAACAAAAACCAAAACATAAACAAACAAAGATAAAAATGGACATAAACCAACATAAGGCAGCCACCTTTACAATGTAACAGCCACCTTTACGACGCATAACAGCTATGGGTAGTTTAGTGGGGAGACAGATGGAGAGAGGGCATTGTTTAGTGACATTTTTTAAGAGATGAAAAGTTGACTTAGCTTTAAAGGGTGGTGTGTTAATGGGGACGTAATGAAACTTTTTAAAGTGGTGCGTAATGGAATTTGTGGGGCTTGTTTTATTGGTTGCTTAGCCCCCATTCTGTTGATCCTTTACCAGATGGAGTCACGATGACTTTTTGAGAGTGCGGTGTTGCTTGTGTCAATGGAAGATCAGATGAACGAACAGCCGACGTCAGTCACTATTGGATTGCTTGGTCACAATATCATGATCGACGTGTGTTTGAGTGGCTGTAATCCTTGACACGCTATGGTTAAATCCTGTGAAACATGGTGAGGTTGACATGTTAACTGTACTTAAACTAACTACAACATCTTCAATAGCTTATCAGTTAACAGTTACTGCTTAATCCTTCTTCTGTGGCGATAGTTCTCAGCGCACACTTCGGCCATGTAACATCTTTTAAGAAATGTTTTTTATTCTAAGAATTTGGATTCTCAAAAACAAAATATCTTTGTCTCCACTTCACTTCGATTTGGTACTAAACTTTGTTTCTATGTCCTGTCCTTGTAAATTACGTTTCTCTCATTATCACTTTCTTGTAGGCTAGTCTGTTGCCATTATTAAAACTCCAAACTTGGGTCCTATCCTTCATGTATCTTTATAGACGGCTAGATTTTCTCTATATGGTTTATAGCATGCTATGAACCAAAAATTAAAAAATAAAACTACCATATAATGATTTAACTTAGGAGTTAGGAAATGTTTGCTTTCATTTTAATTTTTTCCAAATCTAATAAAAATTTTATTTATCTCAACTTTTAGTTTTTTTGTCTCCTTTAATCGTCATATTTTATGAGAATTATATAAAATTATTTATCATAATTTGATTTATTATCAATTAAACAATTACATATATATTATTATGAATAATTTTATTTAATATTATATATTTAATTATTGTTAATTATATTTAAAATATCTTCAGAATATATAAATTTCAAATACTTTAATAATTTAAAAATGAATATTAATTTAATATTTAATTATTTATTTTAATAAAATTTAATAATTTTAACAAATGATTTATCGAAAAATAATATATTAAAATAAAAATAAATTTATTTAATTATGACAACCCTACTGCACCGAGTCTCCTGAAAAGTCTGGTAAAAATTTTGCTGTGAGTCCTGTAGTTACCTGACGTTTCTTGATTCTGCAATCTTTATTATCACACTTTATTGTTCTATCATTGTTGTTGTTGTTATTATTATAGTATTTTCTTTATTTATTATTATACTCGTTATATATCATTCCTACTGTATTAATTATGTGGTGGGATTTGTTATGGTCACCACTAGGTGTGTATATATATATTGTCAGTTTTTACGTATTTACTCTTTTAACCTTCATCACTATTATCCTATTATATATGCATGTGGGTCTACCGGAAACAACCTCTCTACAATATAAGAGTAAAGCTGCATACTATCAGACCTCTAACTCACTGTGAAACTTCAGAGAATGATGAAGATAATGGTGATATAATTATTATCATTAAGAAAATATAACTATGTTATAATAAAAACTAAACAAAGCTTTTATTTTAAAATAAGAAATAAAAATAAAAACCACAAATAAAAGCAAAACATAAAACCCGTCATAGTCTACCTAACAATTACATACAAATTTTATATATAGTTGGACATAACATAATGTTCATTTACTTGGACATGATTATTATTCTTACCTTCATCGGACCCACTACTACAATTTTACGTTTGTGTAGGTATGCATCTAACACTTGGTTATATCATAGATCACAATCATTTTCTTTTCCTTTTCCTTTTACATATTCCCTAACGACTTTGCTTTCTTTTACTTCTGCTAAATATGAAAATCAACGTTCTTTACTTACGTAGCGTTTGGTTACCGTCTTCGGCAGAGTGGGACGGAACAGAACAAGAATTGAAGACAGGAGGTGTTTAGTTGCGGTGGACAGAACAGAGATTTTTGCCTTCGTCCTGAGTACAAAAATGTGTTTGGTTGCCAGAGACAGAACAGAAAATAGTGTTAATGACAAATATGCCCCTGCAGTATAATAAGAATAATAGATGTAATTCATTGATTATTTTATAATTGTTGCAATATTTTGTTTACAAATTTGAATTATGTTATTATTATTTTATTTTTTTTATTACGATTATATATTAGCTTTATTATTATTATTATTGTTATTATTATAATAATAATTATTTATGATCATTATTATTACCTATTATCAGTATTATTATTGTTATTATTATTATTATTATGATCATTATTATTACCCATTATTACTATTATTATTATTATATTTATTTTTATTATCATTACCTATTATTATTATCAGTATTATTATTCCTATTATTATTATTATTATTATTATTATTATTATAAGCTATTATTATTATTATTATTATTACTATTATTATTTGAATTATTATTATGAATATTATTATTATTATTACTACTACTATTATTATTATAAGCTATTATTATTATTACTATTATTATTATGAATATTATTATTATTATTACTATTATTATTATTATTATTATAAGCTATTATTATTATTACTATTATTATTAGAATTATTATTATGAATATTATTATTATTATTATGAATATTATTATTATTATTATTACCTATTATTATTATTATTACCTATTATTATTACTACCTATTATTATTATTATTACCTATTATTATTATTATTATTATTATTATTGTTACTGATTATTATTGTTATGATTATTATTATAAACATCAGGTAGGACAACATAATATAACCAAACATCTAAACATTAATAGCATTAATTACATAATAGGTTGAAAGCTGTTGTCAACTAAGTTTCTGTCAGACATAATAATTTAAACATCTAAGCATTCATGGGTTTAATTACATTGAAGGCTTAAAATTTTGCGAGGATTCCATTAATAATAAATCCGAAAATTACCCCAAGAGCAAATATGAGAAATGCTTGACTCCATGTCAGTTTTTGGTTCAACGTTGCAGTTGCATGTGGTTGTTCAGATGTTGGCAGTGAACGTTGAAGCGGGATTGGTAAGGGTTCAGATTGTATCGGTGTTGGTTGAATTTCGTTGTTTGGACGACTGGTCCTATTTTGATCCATGGCATAAGCAGTTTCTGCTTCAACCAAGGTCCGAAACCCCTTAAATCTAGCATTTGGAAATCCCTCTGTTACCAATTTTACGTCGTCCCAATTGGTGAAAATTCCTACTTGACGTCTAGCGAATACAACATAGAAGTTGAACCTGCCCATATTATTCTTCTACCTGCAAATGAAACATATCATAACCATTCAGAAACGTACAGAAAATGTAGACATTCAATAATTTAATACCCATCCATGCGTCATTGATATACATGTGTACAAATACAGTCCAAAAATAGATCATGTCAGCATTTGACATCACATGTTTCAAGTCCAAAAATAAGTTCAGTGTGACGCATAGGGCACATAGTACATGTCAAAATAAAAGTCGGCATATATATACACATGACGGACAGAGAGAATAAAGTTAACGATTGATATCTAATAGGCTCCGCACATAAGCCTGCCTTAGCCCTGTACTCGCACCCCAGAAAATATTCCCTGCATTAGGATTCATGGAGAAGATGTGGAGAGCCCTGACAACCTCTTCGGTGGAGAACCCCAATCCGAGAATCTCGTCAGCTAGCTTGGGAATTTTGGGGCCCTCAGTAATAGCATCTGCAAGTATCTGTGCACTCCGTATATTGCAGTCAGTTGCACGGGTAAAGGTGTCAACAAGAGTTTCTAAAAGTGCACTGTCACAGCGCTTCCGTTTCCCTCGACGATGTTGGTTCCCGTCTGTTTGGGAAGTCGATGCGACAGAACCAGTAGCATGAGCAGAAGCAGTTGCAACGGGTGTATCCACAAGCACTGGGTCAGACAATGGGTCAGCCGGAGTTGGAGGAGGTGGAGATGCATCTGCTTCATTTTCACCAGCCACAAACCGAGCAGCTGCACCCCCAGTGTCATTTGCAGCTCCACCTCCTGCTCTATCTTTCCCAAAGACATACTCAAGTCTTGGGAACAATGGGAACGGCTTGCCAGGGGTATAGTGCCTATTAGGATGTGTCTGTGAATAGATGTTCAAACATGTTTTACAGTGAGGGACAAAACAATGTCTAATACATTAACATGCGTGTATGAACAACCTACCCTCATCCATTCGTCAAGGACTTCCTTGCTGTCTACCTCGACACATTGCTTGTTTTCTGACCACCCAAACCCACTGCATTGCAACATGTCATATGCTGTCATATATTTTTCCTTAAGCCTCTTATGTTTATTCTGGATATGCCTCTTCTCAATTCCACACCCAGGAAACTTGTCAACCATCAGTGTAGCAATTACTTTGAAAGTCCCAGGCTTAAATTGACCATTATCGGTCCTCTTTCCCGCAACAACTGCGCCCTCCAATAATGATACTAATGCGTCTGTTTCATCATCTGTCCAAACCCGTGACATTGCACCTACACCATGCAATGTCATAACCCAAGCCATTACAAACCATTTGCATGAATGAGTAATTAACATGTCATTTGGAACTTGGTTGAATATGATGAAGACAATATAGCATGAAACGAAACATGTAATTAAGTACAGTTACAATGGAGAGTCAACATTATGAAGTCAAATTTAAGCAATGCCTCAAATCAGTTACAATGAAAGCTAAGCAAATATAATCCCTCAATTCAATACAAACGATTATGAAGTACTTTAAAGTGGACAATTTAATGGTTTCTTCTCCATTCATCAAACATGTTGTTAGCTAATTCCGCTCGCCATTGACTCCATTCATTACTTGTCTCAACACAATCAAAAAATTTAGGTAACGGTACATCTTCCCCAATTGGCATATCCTTAGGTTGAAGATCAGTAAGCTCTGCTGGATCAAAACTCATATGCAATCTAATGAAATTGTGCAGCAGGCAGCATGCAAGAATGATGTTCACATGAGTGGCTGCTGGATAAAAAGATGGATTTCTTAGAATTTTCCATCTTCTTTTCAGTAAACCAAATGCAAGTTCAATTATATTTCTAGCTGACGAGTGTCTTTTATTAAAGAGCTCTTCTGGAGTCCTAGGTGCCCTGCCGTCTCTTGCCCACTCTTGAATATGATATCTTGTGCTTCTAAAAGGTGCAAGAAAACCAGGACCATTGGTATAGCCCGCATCTACTAAATAGTAATTTCCTATAAGCAAATACCACCATTACTATTGTACATGTAATCATACGGTCAAAAACAAATGAAAAATTTGTACAAATTCGTTTCATACATACCCCTGGGAACTCGTAGTCCATGAGGCCTACTAACAGCATCATGCAAAACCCTTGAATTTGCTGCTGAATCCCATCTCGCAAGAACATAAACAAAGTTTAAGTTCTTGTCACACACTCCTAACACATTAGTGCATATTCTCCCTTTCTTGCCTTGGTATCTGGGCTTGTCTGCGTTGGGAACGATTATGTCTAGATAGGTACCATCTAGAGCACCTAGGCAGCCCTTTGTTTCACATTTCAAAAAAATAAAAAAGTTGTGGTTAACTAATTTAATGAAGCTAAATTACAAAATGTTTTGTCGCTAAATCAATTAACTTACCTTAAACCATTTCCATCTACTATCTGTGCAATCGTCAGGGATTGATATGGGCTTGACCAACAAGAGATGTTCAATCCTAATTACAGCCTTCAACACGCTATGGAAGACCCTACTTATTGTCTCTCCTGACCTCATAAACCAAACTTGCAATACTCTATTAGATTCATTTTGTGCTAATATTCTAAGGAAGGTTAACACTTTCTCCTCAATGGGCACCTGGCCCGTTGATGTCAACCCACCATTGACCTGAAGCATCTCACATAACAATATAAATGCATTAC
Organism: Erythroxylum incrassatum; assembly: GCA_026546855.1. Lineage (NCBI taxonomy): Eukaryota > Viridiplantae > Streptophyta > Magnoliopsida > Malpighiales > Erythroxylaceae > Erythroxylum > Erythroxylum incrassatum. Next base: position 2,846,659 of record JANVCL010000008.1, on the reverse strand, counting down.
TGTCCATTCTTATATCCCACTGGCAATTCCTATCACCCTCATGCAAAATCCTATCTATATTGGCT
>JANVCL010000008.1:2828816-2841119 GCA_026546855.1 Erythroxylum incrassatum | reverse complement strand
GATAATACCAGTGCTATTTGTTTGAGTAAAAATCCAATTTTGCATAGTAGAACAAAGCATATAGAAATTAGACATCATTTCATTCGTGATCATTGCTTAAAAGGTGACATTTGTTTGAAGCATGTTCCATCTAGTGACCAATTAGCGGATATTTTTACTAAACCTCTTAAGGAAGATGTGTTTGTGAATATCAAATTGAAATTAGGTATGTGTGATTTGAATTCTTTTAGTTAAATTTGTTTTTGCTACATGCATTTATACATCAAATGGTCACAATATGAGGCAAATGTTAAATTACATCTGAAGGTTTCATCATCATGTTTCTACAAATTTGGCTTGACTTTTCTCATTATGGTATTTGATTATGTGATTATGGTGCTTGTTGTCTTGGTTTTTCATTAATTTTGCTTCTCACAATGGTTTTTGATTATGACAAAAAGGGGGAGTGATATTTGGAAATTGGTATCTAATTGGTATTCCTTAATTGAGGGGGAGTGCGTTAAATCGTTGTTTTGACATATTGTGTATCTCAAACTTTATGTTACAATTTCACTTTCAATCATTTATATGATTAAGGGGGAGACACACTAACCGGAAAGACAAGGCTTAAAACCTTGATCAAAGTTTTATTGTTTTCAATTTCTTTTCAAATTCTATATATATTTTATTATTATCAAAACATAAGTAGGATTAATTTTGTCAACCACCATTGGTCCAACATCTTTCAATGCTGCCTAATGAGTATTTATTTATTTTTAAATACCCACTTACGCCCTATAAGTTTTGCTTCTTTAGGCAACTCAACAAAATCTCAAAAATCATTATTCTTGATGGAATTCATTTTTTCATTCATGGCATTGTCCCATAAATTTGATTCTTTGCAACTCATAGTTTGCAAAAGATTTCAAGATCATTCTCGGCTCTTATATTGTATTCAAATTCTTGTAGATATATAACATAATCACTAGTAATGATTGATTTCTTTGTTTTAGTAGATCTCCTTAATGTTACACCAACATCCTTTTGTGGAGTTTGTACTCAATTGGTTACTGAATGCTTTTAGATAATTCTTGAATAACTATATCTACTAAATTATCGGCATCTTGTGGAATTGCTCATCAACAACCTCCAATAGAGCATAAACATTGTCATGTTGTTTTGCAGAACCATGAATGCCAGCAAAAATTTTAGTTTTATGAATATCGCACTTAGGTGATTAGGTCGCTTCTAATGTTCATAAAAAGCAATTTCAGTTGTAGTGCTCCTCAGTTACCTTAGGTGGTTCATCCTTCCAAGTAGCATAACTAGTGTCCATCCACCCTAAATGAATAAGAATTCTCACATTTCAAATCTTATAGTTTTCATCTCTCAATTCAAAATTTTCACAATTTGTATAAGAGAAATTAATAGTTTGAAGAGCTACATAATTTAAACATACATATTGCTTATTAATAAGTTGAGGTTAACAAACTATATATGTGTTTTACCAATGTAAAACATATATGAAAAGACATAATTTCAATGCACAATATAATTTCAATTCATAATTTATAAGGTTATCACCTTTAGTTCGTAGAGGCTCATCATACGTCCCACATGGGGCGAGTTTGAGCCTTTACAATTGCATCACAAAGTTCTTTTTTTTTTCCTAATATTCAAACGACATCATTTGGTAAAAGGATGTCTACTTTAATATTTAGCCAAGTCATAATGACATGGTTCATGACTCGCCAAATACCATACAAAACCAAATCAGAATAATATCATGAAATTTGATTTTTTAAATATGAGAATACCTCTAATAAAAATGACTTTAGAATGCAATATTTCAATTCAAAAATTTTCTTTAGAATTCAAAATTATGCAAAAACGAAAGCAAGGTAAAGGTTGTTAATGCTTTTATATCAAAAATAAGTCAATTCAACATATATTCAACAATAATATATGTTATGATCATAAATAACCTGAATGCGGAAGAAATCAATGTACTTCTTTCCATTAATGTTTTTGCTTAGAAAGTTTCGAATAATATGTAATTTTTGGAGTTCTTCTTAACTCTCATCTTCAAATTGATAATGTATTTTTAGAAGGGTAAAAGGAGCTTAGAAACCTAAAACTTTGCAATTGCAAAAACATATCAATGTGCTCCATCAACCATATGGGCAACCATCACCAAATTAATAAATTTTTATCCACTAATTATGATCGTTGGACCATTTATGGGTATTAAAATTACCTAAAATATGAAAATATATCATAAATGTTTCTTGGAAAATAAAAACATGAAAAATGAACAAAACAAAAAGCAAAATTAAAGTCATTTCATGCGGTACTTTAAAGTAATAATGCAGTTTTTTAGTCGTTTATATTTGATAGTATCTTTGCAATTAAAGTGTATATTAATATTTCTATATTGCTTTTAATGTATATATTGATATTACCTATATAATGACAAGAGTTTGCTTTTACATTAAATATTACTTGTAACAAAAGAATAAATTGCTGCTTTTATTGTTACAAATTGTTGCCTAAAAAAATATAAATTTGTTACCTTATCTATTTAACATTGTTGCCTAAAAAGATTCAAAGTGCTGCAATGTCTATTTAATATTGTTGCTATAGTTTGAAAGCAATGTGTTGCTTTAGTCAAAACTTAAAATAATTTTTTTATTTTGTTGCTTAATAAAAAAAATTTATTGCCTTGTATTTATTACAGCATCATTTATTGTAACGATATGAAAAATTTTGTTGCCTTAATAAAAAGGCAACGATAACCATACTTATAAAGCACTTTTTGTCGTTGGGAAACTCTAGAGATAGTCTAACCATTTCTGACAGTGTGTTTGTAAATTTGGAATGAAAACGGTTCTGCAATTTATCAGAGACATAGCTTACCTCAAGTCCAAATTGGACTTCAAAACTCACTTTCCTCAACTGAATGTGATAGAATAGTACCTCCTGGAAGTTCCAAATAGAATAAATTACAGTTCTTATCAAACTGTTCCCTCAGCCATTTTCTCCCATTAGAGTTATCACTGACTGCAATAGAAACATTTGAATTAGGATCAAAGAAAGACCATGTTAGACATGATGTATAAGCAATCATCAAGGTTGCTAAGTTGAAAGTATATGAACACAAAAAACTTGGACCTAAAATCAAAGTAAGATGGAACTTGGTTCCCAATTTGAACTTTAACCACAGCAAGGGCATAAAAACAGGCTAAGGAAACAATGTCAAACAAATACAATAAATATGCATTCAAGCTGGAAATGCATAGCTTACATTCCATATAACAAAAACCATTTCAATACACTTTTGGGTTTCTAAAGTTCAATACATCACACAAGTAAACCGCAGTCTGCAGTGCGCAGAAAAGAGAGAGAATAGACATGCATTTCTCATAAATTCAGCAGGTTAACACATTCAAACATCTAATGAGTGTTTATAAGAAAATATGTTTTACCTGGAGATTAGCATGAGTGCCACTTTTGGCAACCCGCTCAAAGAAAACAACATCACTTCCTTGGTTTTTAAAATATAACTTCAGACTACTCTGGAATCGAACCAGCTGAGGGTCACATTCTTCAGGGAGAGGAGTATCGGGTGAATGCACAGTTAGTACCAATAATACATGTTCTTGAACAAGGGGACCTTTGGCCAGGGCACGGTTGTAACTTTCTCCTACGCAAATGACAAGATGCAACTCCACGCTGGGGCTTGACAAGCAAAACCAACACTCTTTTGACCTGTAGCAGATTATACGTTATTCTATCAGATACCTTTCTGTCAAACCAGGGAAATGGAAAGCAGTGGAATTAGCAAGCATGTCTATTTGATAGAGATTAAAATTAGTTAAGTAAGAAAAAAAAGGTAAAAAATGACTCAAGAGTGTCATATAACAAATTGAGAAGAACCTTTAATGACCAGTCACTTAATATCTGGACCAAAATGCGCAATCATGGCAGTACCCGACAACCTGGTCCCCATTGACATTCAATCAAATGAGTTTAAATTAATAAGAAATGTGAATGGGGACCAGGTTGCACTTTGGTCGGGTCGGCCTAATGAGGCCCGGCTTAAGGAGGCCCAACTTCGAGCCCAGGAACTAACAGCCCAATAATAAGAGGTCATTTTCCATGCAACCACTAAGACTCACGTAGAGACCTAAACCTAATGGCAACCCTACAGTATATATAAGGTATTATCCTACCGTGGTAAAGGTACGCAACATAAACCCTAGTTTTTTCTCTGTTTACAGCAACCTCAACTCACACAAAATACTGACTTGAGCGTCGGAGGGGCCTTCCGGGAAACAACCCCCGGAGTGTCTTTATTTGTTTTGCAGGAATCCTCTAGCTGCAACCTCTCAAGATTATGGATCAACACCCTGATATTTCAGTCCAGCAGAATCTGGCTGAACCATAATTGAATTTTATTCTAATGTAAGTTTGGGCCTTTTATGATAATATTGAAAAAAGGGTCTACATAATCAGCCCCATTTCAAAAATTTTTAATTATTCTTTAAAAGAAATCTCCATTTTAACCAATAATTTTTCATAAATTATGACAATAATCAACTTATCTATTTTTCTAACCATATTTTTGTGATTTATATTTTAATATAAAATACTTTTGTTTTGTTCAAATATCTTTCTTATATATTTAACGTGTGAAATCAAAATCTATTTTTTATCGTTAATTTTGAATATTTTAGAATTTTATACGCAATTAACACTTTCCATTTAGGTTATATAAGTATTTTGAGTGCTTAATTACTTTTAATAACTATATTCACTCATTTAGATTTCTTATTTTCTAATAAGTCTTATTTATTGTGATAAAATTATTATAGGTTTGTTCCACACATTATTTCAATCGTGGCTATCATAATTGGAAATTTATGTATATATAATTAGAAATAATAGTATTTATGAATTTTAAGCAAAATTATATATATATATATATACAATATTTCATATTTTTTTAATTTAAGCAACACGTTTATTTTCACGAATAATCATAAACACGATTTACATGTATAATCGTACATGTATACATATTGAAAGAAAATATGATAAAATTCTGCAGCCTGCACTTAACATACATGTACAAAAGAGAAGTATAGGAAAATGTCATTTCTATCATTCCTTGCAGGTGTTCCGAGTACATGGATATTACATGAGAACAAGATGATAATATATTGAGTGTTACATTATCTGAAAGGTTCAACCGGAGTCGACTCGTGAAGAAATGTCGCAGCCTCAAAACACTCGGCTGCTTCTATACATGAAGGTGCGCCCTCATCTTTATAAAGCAGGCCAAGATTGTACCATGCTGATGAATTCATTCTGTCAAGCCTCAAGGCATCCATCAGCAGGCTTCTTACCACTTCATTTGATTGGTTACCAAATCTTCTTAGTGCCACAGCTGTGGATATCAAGCTTGGGACATGGGTGGGATCAATATCCAGAGCAACTACAAAGGATTTTACAGCTTCTTTATGCAGACCCTTTGCTTCATAAAGTAAACCTGCCATTTAGTTCAGAATTTCAGATTCTGAATTCCACCTAAACCAAGATACTCTCTGATATTTGCAAAACACCAACCAAATGTCTCATAAACGATACAACATATCAAGTTTTTCTTAAATTATTTTAGTTACAAAGGACCAGATAGCTGAAGCTATTTTGATACTACTTGATTCTTTCAACACGAGAAAGGGGTCTCAAAGAAATTAGACTGTGCCTAAGAAGGTAGGAAGGGTCAAGGAATATCTGAAGAAGAAAGAGGCTAAAGGATCCAGGAATATATCGGCTTGACTTTAGTGCAATGAGCAATAACAGAGCAGTTAAACGATAGAAAGCTAGACAGTTTCTCCTCAAATAAGTTCAAATTACTAGGATGAAAATATGAGAAAGTTGTCTGCTAACTCTAGATTGAGAAGCTGTGAGGAAAAAAAAAATTAAAATCCAGATAAGGGAGCAACATACCAGTTGTGTGGCATCTTGATGCTGAATAAGAACTGATTGCTTTGGATTTTGAAAGACAGATTTCAGCGTCGTGCCACCTTGATAAGCTTATGTAGACGGAAGCCAGGTCATGCCACACTTCTAATTCCAGACGTTTAGCAGGGTTTACATTAGCCTGACAACAAAATGTGTTTTCAAGTTTTACGACTGTATTAGAGTAAAAAGGCAACTGTAGCTGCATTAATTGCCTTAAAAAAAATCTTCTCAATAAATATAAGATTTGGTATACAAAAACATTTTGGGAAGAGAATCTAGGATTTCCAATTGTCTAATCTTAATTTCTACTCGAAATTTCACCAAACCTTCGCTCCACCACACTTAGCTACAGATCTTTGCATCATTTTTCTGACAGTAATTAATACCTATATTCTACCTCCAACCCAGTTTATCACTTTGATCAAGGACTATCCACAACAGCCTTTCACGGACAAAAAAAAAAAAAAAATTCCACTTGTCTGCTAAAAAATAGGTTAAAAATGTCGCAAAATGGCCACTTCAACTTTACTGACCAAATGAATCACTTCGTTTAAAGGAGTTATGTTCTTTTCAATGTTTATGTAACTTAGAGTGGTTTAACTGACCTTATATGCATTCTTCCCAGACCTAACACTCTTACTCTGGACTTGGATAATAGCCAGAAGCTGTGTATATGTCTCAATGGCACCTCTTAGCAGTCCTTGAGCAATTTGAACTTTAGCTTTGGTTCTCAATAATTCTGCCTGATCCCATTTCCCAGTTAGCTCCAATGCAGTATTAAGGACTGCCTCTGCATCCTCAAACCGCTTTTGAGCTGATAAAATCCGAGCCAATAATAACCATCCTCTAATTCTGGATCCACTTTCCACTTGCAATAATCGCTTTGCATAAAGCAATGCTGCATCCAGCTTCCGTTGATCTGCATTTTCTACGCTGAGATGGTAAAGTATATTTGGGCCCTGCATGCTTGTCATTCTTCCTGCAGTCTCTAGTACCTGAAGTGCCTCAGATTGCTTTGTATATCTCTCAGAATCACCAACAGCAGATTTAGAACTTGCTGAAAGAGACACACCAAGCAAACAATTGGCAACTCCTTCTAACTGATCGCAGCCGGTTTTCATATTTTTAAGTGCTCTACGAGCATAATCCATCCCTTCTTCAGCAAGTTCTGGGGCTTTTCCACAAACTTCTGATGCAATTAATAAGGCTGGGATGCAATCTGGGTCCTCACTCTTATGCAGTAATTTCCTAAATAGGTTCAGAGCAACCATTTCCTCACCTGCTCCAAAATAACAGAGGCCTAGAATCTGGTACCTGTCCTTCCGATCAATAATGCCAGGAAGCAGCTCCTCAATACGATTGGCTAGTGACTTTAGATCCCCCACCACCGCAAGAGCAAAAGAAAGATGATCCAAGATTGATGAATCCCATTCAATTCGTTTGAAACAAACTTTTCTCAAAAGAATCATTAGCAGAAGTACAGCCTCTTCTATGTTGTTTCTTGGCACAAATGAACTGCCCATCTGGGAACGGAGGTTAGGGGGGCTGGCTTCACCTCCACCATACAGAAGAAAAATGGCAAATTCTTTCTGAATCCTTGCAGTTGTATCTGCATCAAGATTCCATTGATAGATCAGAGCTCGCCTGTATGACATAATCGCTTCATGAGGGGAATCAGTGAGTTTCCAAAGTTCTGGAAGCAACTCAACGGCCTTGTTCAAAATTTCCTGCAATTTACAGTCAGCAGCAAAGTTTTCAGGCAAGCCTTCTGGTAATGAAGACTCAACTATGTCCAGAATAACTTTGCAAGATTGTGCAGCTTCTGCAAGAATAAATCGATATATGCATTAGCAATATTATAGGGCCAAATTTCTACTTTATTCTTTCCAGTACCATTTTGTGAAAATGAAATTGCACATTAATTGGAAAGACAGAAACAGGCAGCAGGTAGAAAGGGGGAAGGAAGTGCAACACAGACAACAAATTTGAAGAGGTATCCAAACTAAAGCAAAAGTAAGATCATAGGTTGTCTATATCAAATCATGGCTACACAAGGCAACCAGCTTGTCAGTTGCACGATAAAAGGGAACAGGAACATTTTATGAGATGTTCATTATACAGTTTCTGTACTAGAAAAGTTGCAAACGACAAATTTCACACATAACTATGAATTATAAAAGAAGAATCTAACCAAACAATAAACTCATTTGTGGGAATCTAGAGCCAGTATTTCCTCCATCCAACTCTGTTTTGTGAAGTTTTTAGCATAGGATACAAAGATAACCTTATTACTTTGGAACTTACCCTCACGCTTGCAAAGAAGAGGATATGTTATAAACAGCAAACAGCAACGAATAATCATTAAATCCATATCAGTCTTCCATTAAAGAGAAATGGAAAGAATAAATTTTTTTAACTAAACAAACTGAAAATCTAAGGATTTCTCAGCTTAAATTCAATTAAGTCCACAATCGTTAAGCAGCCTTGGGTCATACTCTCTTTGCTGCATCTGTTAGGATTTTAGGTGACAAATTTATCTCACTCCCATACCTGTCATCGCTTTTTCTTAATTGTCACATGAGAATAATACGGCTTACATAGGATGTATACAACAAATTCATGAAGTTGAACGGTGAATACGAAAAACACAAGAAACATTAAACGAGAAAGACTTTAGAAAGCACAAAATGAATGAATCAGCATTGGTGGAAAAGCACCTTTATGCCTCCCAAGATGTTGCAGTGATTTTGCTTTTAGAAAGAGTGCTTCTACTAGCAGACTGACAGCATGTATAGACATTGGTGGAGCATGATAATTTTGTGAATGTCTCCTGTGCTGTTCTCCTCTATTAGCAAGTGTAAGTTTCATCTTGGGAGTTACTCCATTGATATCAATTCCTTCAAACACATGGAGAGCAGCCTCTATATTTCCTTTTTGGTATTCAATTCTTCCTAACAATGCCCTTGCTTCCTGTGAAAATGCAGGTGTGCTGGTTTTTAAATAATCAAACAATCATGAGTACAGAATTGACAACAGGCCTTAGATTGGGTGGCATGTACAACCCCCTTGCCCCAGTGGCTCAGGGTCAAACCCCTACTGACCAGAAAATAAAACAAGATTTCTTGATTGTTGATCATATGAGCTTACGTGAAACTAATAAACTTGAAGTCAATAACACATGAACCAGCCTCCAACATCCAGCAAACCCACATGGTTATTGGCATTTCATAATTCTACAATTTGCACTTGGAGACCTAAGATATCGATCAATTGTAGGGTTTCAGAATATAAATTGATGATAAAACAGACAATTTTTTTATTCCTTTTAGCAAAAACCATGTCTGAGTTGAGTATGGTTGAGATTCTGACTCTCAAAATGAATACTACCAACAATAAAGAAAAAAAAAACATCTAACTAGAATCAATCAATTTCTAAGAGCATGAAACTTGTTATTTATTGACCAACTCCAGCACACGGGCCTTCTGAATTGGGTACGGTTTCCATAATCGCTTCGTATTACAGAGAAAAATCCAGGGTAAATGGAGCCAAAATAGATATAGAAAGCTGTGATCACACTTAAATACTAGAAAATTTACGAAAAACAAACCTCATAATTCAAAGAACCACGCTCGCGCAAAGACAATTCAGCTTCCTCTATATTTCTGATATCTGGTTTTGGGTCCTCCACATCACCATTTTGTGAGGAGAAAGCACCCAGCGAATAATCCTTTGTGGCAAGAGATTCAGATGAAGGTATCATATCATCCCCTGCCCTCATTTGCTCTCCAGAGCACAGGCAGTTCACTAGTTTTCCGAAATTTCGTTTAACTCTACCTCTTCTCTGCCTTTTTATTCTAAAGTCGCTCTTCATATTTGTTCACTGGACTGAGTAATCTTTAAACAACAGGAAAACCAACGAACAAAATCTTATGTAAGATACTAAGATCACTTGAAAAGAGTTTATCAATTAACTAGAATCTGCTATGACATCAAAACTAACGATTGATCAAGAAGATGGTCAACAACAAATTCATGCGCTTGACTACGAAACTGATTTCTATATTGAAAAATACGAATTACAACATATAATAATCCGATACAAATACAAATAACATTAACATCCAGGGGAAGAAAACAAATGGGAAGCAAAAATTAACAGATAAAAGTCAACAACTTTAGCAAAACCCAGAAGCCAAATTCAGCATTCAAATTCAGAAAAGCAATCGTTAATAGCCGCTTCATACAGTTTGCAATCACGCCTCCAAAATTCAACCACAAAATCCCACCAACTAATTCCACATCAAAACACCAAAGCAACAAAAAAGTCTTTCAATGAACAGCAATTTTCCAACCAAAAAAAATCAAGAAACCGGAGACAAGTCCGACACATGTAAGCTTTCGAGGCTATGTCACGACACAACAATCAAAAGCACACACCTTTTGTTATTCCAAACATAAAAGCAAAGGCAGCGAGCCCACCAGGCATCACCACCGATACCCATATTTTTGTTTCCTCTTTGAAAGCCTCCAACTTTGAAATCTCTGAGAGTCAGCAAAGAATCATCAGACCTTCAATTGAACACCTTCCCCTTCCGCAACTTTCACTGTTTTTTTTTCTTCCTTTCTTGTATTTTCTTTGGCTTCTCCAAGCTTTTTAATTTTCCATTAAAGCTTCGGTTTTTAGGTTTAATAGGACAGTGTATGGAATTAGCAAGTGGATCGTGAGAAAGAAGAATCGGGATTTAATTCCTTTTATTGTTGTAATAAAAAACAATATTATATTCGGGTAATTATTTCACAGTCGTGCTCCTGTCATAACTCGATCGTAGGAAGGAAGGAATGATATGATACCTCTTCATCAATTTTTGTGCCCCCGCGACCTTCAACCGTTATTAACTAAATTGACAGCGGGTCAAAGTGAAATCTTGACTTCTATTTTTTTTCACTAATTTACGTAATATAAATATAAATATATTAAAGCACATTTTTGGTAATGAATCACGCACATCGGACCCAATTAGTTTATAACTCCCCCGTGTTCTTCTCTTTTCCCCTCATTTAATGAATTTTAAAATAAAAATATACAATTATATAACATTCACATAATTTACAAAAATAATTATGAAAAAATAATCGAAATTAGAGGCCAAGTTAGGTTCACGATAAAGTTGTGTATGGATTATAAATTAATCTTAAAAGCAAAAGGGAACGTGAACAAATATTTGACAGTCTCTTCGGCTTTATTTACAAGTTCCAAGATCGAAGACAGAATCCAATGTACGTAAAGGCTACCCAACACAACATGACTAGTATTGACTCTCATGTAAATATTTTTTTTGTTTTTCCAACCAAAGCAATTCATCTAATATCATATCAAAACCTAAATTTGACTGTTTTTCTATTTTGTAGATTTATGTAAATACTTTTAAGTTGTGTTTTTTAGTTAAATGACACTTCTGAATGTATATTCACGGGCCTTTAAGTTTTATTTTTCGTCAAGGAATATATTTATCTTTTAAAGTTATGACATACATATTTACAAGTTTTTATCTTGAGACTAAAAAATAGTTTCTATCACGAAGTTGCAGGATATGTTTATATTTTTGTATCTTGAAACTAAAATGTAGTTTCTATCTTGAACTTGTGGCATTACATGTTTTGTTTGATTGTCATGTTTAAACTATAGCATTCATCTTAAACACAAAAATACATTACGTATGATTGACCTTCATATATGCTAAATAAATGTATAAACGTCAATGGAAGCATAACAAAAAATTAAAATATCTCCAGCCATTGCTTACAAGCTCTGTCCAACAACGATCTCATGACCAAAATGAGAAATTTTAAATCTTCTAGCCTCTGATCTCCACAACTCGATGGTGTTTCGTTTTCTTGTGTGAATTTGAGAATAGGAACCCAAAATATATAATTTCATCCCTTTTTCATCTATGCCCATCATATAAGATGTATATGATGTGTATGGGCGTTTGCATGATTAATGGGATAAACCATTAAATGGACCAGATTTAAACAATAAGGATATCCTAGGATTTCGGGAAAATCCTACATTGTCCCACTTAGTTCATTTAACCCAACATCAAACATAACAAGAAACTAAATACATGAATCATGGCGATATATCCTGTTAGAACCCGAACTTTTGATGAAAATTAGAAATATTAAAATGAATTTGAATGAGAAAGAAATTGGTGAGACAATTTGATGAAATTAAGAAAAATTTACGAGAAAAGAATTGTTTAGTTTTGATGACTTCAATATTTGAGTCGATTTGT
>JANVCL010000008.1:2815679-2826448 GCA_026546855.1 Erythroxylum incrassatum | reverse complement strand
TTTGTTTTGCAGGAATCCTCTAGCCGCAACCTTTCAAGATTATGGATCAACACCCTGATATTCCAGTCCAGCAGAATCTGGCTGAACCACACCTCTAACTGCAGCATACAAAATGAAGCTAAAAATCGATACAAACACCCCTCAAATATTGCTCACTAGCATGCATGTCATGCTGAACGCTGCATTTCTCTCCACGTGGACAAGAACCGGAATATATAAATTTGAAGCATAGCTTGTCTTCATCCCCAGTTCCAGATTTTCGCCGTTTTTTGGAGACCATATCTCCAATATTGTGAATCAAGTAGATCATCATTAGCTCTATTCGTGATCTCTTTCTATTGAGCTTTTGACTCTGCGGAGCTCTATGGAGATGAGGTAGAGTTTGGAGGCTTTGTCCTAATTTCAGAAGCTGACATAGTAGATGCCGAAGTAGGAGAAATTGCGCGATAGAATTTCTTGTACGCCAAATTCAGGGAATAACACTGCTAGCAGAATTATTACCAAACTGAACGAGAAAATGCTGTTCATAAGACAAATCAGGATCTTCTATACTCGGTTCTCCCAGGAATTTATGTGAACACAATTAATACTGCCTAAAATTATGCTTCTCTGTTCAAAAAGATAAAGAGAATCGTGCGTATAAGTGAGAAAGAATATAATTTAATATAACTATTTGATGATAACTAAATAATTAGATAATATTTAATTATTTAATAATAATTATTAATGAAAATGATGACTAAAAATTATTTTTAAGATTTATAAAATACATTCATTAAACAATTATCAAAATGTTTTTATTTTTAAAATTTTGTATAAATTATGTAATTAACTTATATCAGTCTTAATCAAAGTTCAAAGGTACGGATACCGTTCCGTACCGACTAGAAAACAGAACAGTATTCATTCCATTGGTACCAGCTTTGAATATCAGTTTGTACCGGCATTTTTTGTTCGGTATCAGCCATAATATCGTGACATGCCGGTCGAAATCCTAATTTTCAGAAAACTTAAGGACCAATTTGCAATTTTTGAAAATTCTACCCTAAACCCGACCCACCCCTTCCTGCACTCTCTCAAAGACTCTCGAACCTTCTCCTCCTTCTTTTCTCTGTTTTTTTCTCTCTCACTCTCACAGTCATCGACTCTCACCGACGTCGTCTTCTGTTTTTTCTCACGTCGTTCACACCCCAGTCTTTGTTTTTTCCACTTGGCCGAGTCTTGAACCTTCTTTCTCATTTTTCTGTCTTTCTCTCACCGAGTCTCATGTCTTCACTCACCATCGCCGCTATTCTCTCTCTCACACACACATTCTCCTCTTCATCTTTGACTGACTAGTCCCTCTTCGGCGATGTTGCTCCTTCCGTCATCCTCCTAGGCTTCTCCTTTGGCGTCCCACGAAGACGCCACCGTCTTCAATCTTCATCCACGGGGACCACCGCACCACATCGTCGCCAGTCGCTACTAAACGTTTGAAGGAGGAGAGAAGGTCGCAGTTCAGGAACATCTACGTCTGACACCTTTGACCCGTCACCCAACCCGAAGACCCGAAGACCCAACCTGAAGTGTTTTTAGGTGTGTGTTTTTTTTCGAATTGTTCCTGCTTAATTGCATTTGTTATTGTATTGGATTGGAATTGGATGATGGATTTGTGAATTGGTTGGAAGTTGGAAGTTGGTTTTCTGATGCAAGGATCTGAATTGGTTGGATATTGGAATTTAATTGTTGAATGATCACATTCACGGTTTTGTTTTGTCATTTCTGATTTGAATATTGGAAATGAAATTATGAATGCCACGATAATGACTGATGAATGAGTTGTTTGGTTGTTCTGTTATAATGAATAAAGATTGGTTTATGTATGATTTGTATTTTATGATAAGTTTTTGGATCAATGAAAATTATGAAATGAACGACTTTATTGAATATTGATTCTGAAAGTTGAAAGTTGAAGATGGAGACAACTTAAATTTAAAACATGCGTAAACATAAACCGATAATATTAAAGTTGTAAAATTGTAAAAACTTAAATCATTAATTGACAATTAATGTTGTAAGTTTGTAACTTGTAAATCAAAATTTTTAATTTATTTTTAATATTTGGGTATTGACTTAAGGTAAATAATTAGTCGAGTATAAAATTATACAATTGGAAATTAATAATAATTCGGTTGTAGTTAATGATAGTATTTGCCTATTTGTGTATTATTTTTGGGTAAATAATTAATTGAGTATAAAATATGTTAAACTTGAATTATTTGGTAATATATATGTGTGGCAGGGCATCATAAATATTTATAATAAATAATGTGTAAAAATAGTGTTGTATAAAATGTATCTCAAAAAGAACTTTTTTGTTTTCAAATTGTGAATATATTGTTATTGTAGGTTCCAATCATTTATACTTGGACTTATTAATAAAAATTAAAAATTGTAAAAGTAACTTATGCATTTAAGAACGAAGTATAGAATGATGTATATAATATTATGGTTTGTTAGAAACAAAAAGAAGATTCAAAGCTTTAAATAAGAAAAAAAACATTTCCAAAGAAGTTATATCCATCAACTTGATCGGTTGATCCTCATGTTATGAATATATCTTCCAACTTGATCATCATGTTATGAATAGATGTGTATGAATAATTGTATAAGATATGACATTTATTGTTTGGCAATTATGTAAATCATATCATACCCTTCAACATGATCCTCATGTTTGAAGCTTTGAATTGAAATTGTTGGAAATAAAAATTGTTTTATGAATGTATTGTTGGAAATGGAAATTGTTTATGTATGATTTGTGCATGTTGGAAATGTAAATTGTTTTATGAATGTATTGTGATTATTGGAAATGGAAATGGAATTGAAAATTGTAGAAAATTGTTGGAAATGGAAATAAAATTATATATGATTTGTGGATGTTGGAAATAGAAATTGTTTATGTAAGATTTGTGGATGTTGGAAATGGAAATAGTTTTATGGATGTATTGTGATTATTGGAAATGGAAATGAAAATTGTTAAAAATTGTTAGAAATGGTAATGAAAATATGCATGATTTGTGAATGTTGGAAATATAAATTGTTTATGTATGATTGGTGGATGTTGGAAATGGAAATTGATTTATGAATTTATTATGATAATTGGAAAAGGGAATGGAAATGAAATTATGTATGATATGTGGATGTTGGAAATAGAAATTGTTTGTGGATATTGGAAATGAAAACTGTTTATGGATGATTTGTGGATATTGGAAATGGAAATTATTTTATGAATGTATTGTGATTATTCGAAATGGAAATGAAAATTATTGAAAATTGTTGGAAATGAAAATTGTTTATGCATGTTTTGTGATAGTTAGAAATGAAAATTATTTTATGAATGTTTTGTGATTAATGGAAATGAAAATTGTTCAAAATTGCTGAAAATGAAAATTGTTTATGTATGATTTGTAGATGTTGGAAATGGAAATTGTTTATGCATGTTTTGTGATTATTGTAAATGGAAAGTGTTTTATGTATATTTTGTGTAATTATATATGTTGAATGTTTTGAATTGTTAGCTTTTAACTTATAGTAAATTGTGTTCCATGAAATTAAATTGTGTGTAATGTAATCATACAGAATGAATTATATTATATAAGATGGATAGGCATATTGTGTACTGAAATTATATGTTATTTATTTTGATATATGCATTCATTTATTTTTACAAATAAATGAAAGAAAGTTCAAGTACTCCTGATCATCCCACTTCAGGAAGATACAATGATGCAGCTTGGCCTCATGCTGCATTGGTTCCCGGTATTAGGAACCATACTATTTGCTTGTTTTGTAACAAGCATTTGAAAGGTAGGGGAATCATCCGATTAAAAAAACATTTAGCTGGAGTTAAAAAAGATGTGGAACCCTGCAAAAAAGTAAATCATGATGTGAAGTGGTAGATGAAAACATTGCTTGATGAATATCAATATGAGAGAGATAGAAGGAAAAAGTTGAACTTTGAAATTGGTTGTGGAAGTTCGTTTTCTAGTTTCCGTGGTGATTTTAGAAATATTGAAGGTGGAAGTGGTAATGGTAGCGGTGGTAGTGGTACTGATAGTGTTCCATCTCTGACTCAAGAAGAAGTACCTGAATCTGATGTGAGGAAGAGAAGAAGGCAGTTGACTAGTTTCTTTACATCACGAACAACTCCTGGAACTCAATCTTCAATTCGTAATGTAATACAATCAAGAGATGCGGCTTACAATGTCGATATGGCAGTAGCTAGATGGTGGTATGATACAGGTTCTTCATTCAATGCTTCTCAACCTTATTATTATCAACCTATGATGGATACAATAGCCTCTTATGGTCCATGATACAAAGGTCCTTCGATTGATAACTTAAGAGGTAAACTTTTGAGTTGTTCTGTTTCTGAAATTAAAAGTTAATTGGCTGAAAGAAAAGTGAATTGCGATACTGATGGATGTTAAATCATGTGTGATGGTTGGACAAATAGGAGACAAGAACCTATTATAAAATTTTTGATTTATTCTACAAATGGCTCTATATTTTTGAAATCTATTGATACATCTAACCTTATTAGAAATACTGAGACTTTGTATGAGATATTTGATGAAGTTGTGAATCAAGTAGGGCTGGAAAACATTGTTCAGTTGTTTACTAATAATGATTCTGCTAATAAAGCGGCAGGAAAAAGGTTGTAGAATACATATAATTTATTTTTTTGGACTCCTTATGTTGCACATTGCATTGACCTAATGCTGGAGAATATAGAGGATCCTAGGTATTTTCCTATTATTGATGAAACTATGCATAAAGCTAAAAAGGTGACAAAGTTTATTTATAATCGTGTATGGGTATTGAATTTGATAAGAAAGGAATTTACCAATAGTAGGAATTTTTGTCGTCCTGTTGTAACAAGATTTGCCACATTTTTTTATCACTTCAGTCTCTTGTTTCGATGAAGAAAGAGTTAAGAACAGTGTTTACAAGTAATAAGTGGATTGCATCTCAGCATATTAGGTCTAATGCTAGAGTGGAGGTTTGTAATATTATATTGGAAGATAGAAAATTTTGGTCTCAATATCAATTTGTTATCCAAGTTTGTGAGTCTTTGGTGAGGGTACTTCACTTGGCTGATAGAGAAGAAAAGCCAACAACGGGTTATATTTTGGATGTCATAAAGAGAGCGATGGAAGCAATCAAGGCCAATATGAAACGTAAACCTTCTTTATACACACTGTATCTTTCAATCATTAATGAGAGAAGGGAAATAAAACTTTCTTCTCCATTGTTTGCATCTGAGGCATTTTTGAATCCTAGTGTTTATTTTAGACAAAATCTTACTAAGCAAGTTGAAGTTAATAAAGGAATATTTTTAACTATTACAACAATTGTTAACATTGACGCGATGCGAGATCTTTTAAGCTCACAAATGGAGTTTTACAAGTTATCTTATGGGAATTTTGAAATGCTGATTGTTATTCGAAAAAGAGGAAAACTTTCTCCAGGTATTAGTTATTTCCTTTTTCTTATTTGTTAAAAATTAATTATCATTTTATTTTGTTTATAACACTACTTTTGTTTTCTTATGACTTACAGTTTCTTAGTGGGATCAATTCAGAAATAGTGTTCAATAATTGAAAAGGTTTGCAATTCAGATTTTAAGAAAATGCGTGAGTGCAACAGGCTGTGAACAAAACTGAAGCACATTTGAATTTATCCATTCAAAGAAAGGAAATAGATTGGAGCATAAGAGGTTGAATGACTTGGTTTTTGTTCGTTACAATTTAAAGTTTCGAGAAATGTATGTTATTATCATTATTAATTTTGATATAATTTCTTATAATTTTCTAATAATTAAATTTAATTGTTTACTATGAGTCTTAATAACACAAATAGTTCAACTGATTCAATTTCCATTGATAATATTAATCTTTTGGTAGATTGGGTTTTTAAAGAACTTAATTTGGTAGATGTCAATGACTTGGAAGATAATTTTGGACGGGAAAGCATTGACATGTCATTTGGTGCATTAAATTTGAATGATAATAATGATGAAACTCCTCTCAATGATGATGATTTTGTATCAAATGATAATTAGGGTCAATGGAGTTATAGCGGGTATCCTCCCGTTGACGATTGAATTTTGATCCAGGTTTTTATTTTTCCTCCTCTTTTAATTTTACTTATATTTGATGTTTATGTTAAATTCTATATATATAATGTAACTATAAATGTTTTTGTTTCAAGTTTAACTTCTACTTGATTGTTTCTTCGTTATAAACTCTTTTTGTAAATTGTTTACGGATATTTATTGTTTTTTATTGGATGATTTGATGTAATTATTATTCATTAAAAAGATGAAATTGTATTATTGTAATATTTTTAAAAAACTTTGTATTATTCTTATTTTTATATTTGTATGAGGATGATTGTCTTTTTTTATATTAATTGTAATTATTATTTATATGTGAAATATTTAAAAATTATTGTTATTTCATATTAATTTTAGGGACTTGTAAAGTATACAGTATAACTATACAATATATCAATTGACAATTTTGTAAATTTTAAAAATTTTAAGAATTATTTCATAAATTTAAAAGATTACCCGAAATGGTACCCGGTATTAACCGGTACAGGCACAGTATTGTATTAGAACTCAATCCGGTACTAAGTCCAGTACGTTATTCACAACTTTAGTCTTAATGCTAATTAATAATAAATAATTAAACAGTATATATTTAATTAATAGTAAATTAAATTATGAAAAATAAAATAGTCACAAGTCACAACTTGATTTTCCCTGACTTTAGTTGAAATCAAGCACATTTCGGGACCCGAGCATACCTAAAAAGTTGTTTTTCCATGTGTTTGCTTTTTAAAAAGTTAATTGGCTTTTTAAAAAGTTATAATGTCATTCAAGACTGCAATTATTTGTTCTAAAAATCATTAAAAATTAAACAAAATAATGAGTAAATAAAATGAAAATTTTTAAAAATGATTACTATTTGTAAAATTTTAGAAATATTAAATTATGATAGTTACGGTAAACATTCGAATAACTGATAAGATTATTTTTTTATGACTAAAATATTTCAATAATAATATCTTTTTTATTTAAACAATACAAAATTTATTATATTTTTATTGGAATTGGTGTTTAGTATACTTTCATTTATATCTAGTTCAGATCCTTTGTTCAGTTTTTATAGTGTCTTATTGTAAAATAAATCCTAACCATTTATTTATGCGGGCTTTATATTTAGTTATATAAAGCTTACATAAAACCTGTATAAATAAATGGTAAAGATTTACTAGACATAATAAAACACTGAATAGAAAACTTTTTTGTCATTTATATCACCTATTTCCCGCCAACGTATTTATTTGCTTGTTAAAAAAAATGAAAACCATAATTATTAAAGTTTAAAAAAATTGTGGTCACGAACCGCTTTGCCGTGTGAACACAACACTTGGCGGTTTCTACTAACTGTAATTAATGTTGCAACAGAGTTGAAACTTCAACGGCTAATGCTTAACTACCACATGTACACAATGCGATAGGACAATGCTTTTGGAATACGTGTTCACTATACAGATGAAAGTTGAAAGGTGATGACGTATGGAGGGGTGACGTCGTCTTCCGCCTTAATCTTAGAAAAGATTCTTATTTATCAATTAATCAACTTTTTTGATAAATAAAAACATCTTTTCTATCGACAAAATGTAGCATTTTCTTGAATCATGTCACCTTCGGGTAGCCCGCCTAAATCACATCACCTATTTCATTTACAAGAAATATATTATATTTTATTAAATCTGATCCCCGTAAAAGTAATATATTATATCTTATTAAAGAAAAAGCAGTCAGAAATCATACGCCGGTCACACTTCACTTTTCCTTTCCACAAGCTTCATGATCACTACGTTAATATAGCATTACGTACTCCAATTTGGCTCAGTTTGCAAATAAAAGCTTTACGAGGGTTAAATTCCTGAGATCTAAAGTTGAGCGAAAATAGCGGACCACTATCTAATGTTCAATACAAAACCTCCAAGTTACGTGTCTGGATTATCGTCCAATTGAATTAGAAGTAGATTCGAGTACAGTGATTAATCTAACGTCATCTCCAGCAAAGCGCGCAATATCTCTCAATCTTTTAGTTCTAAGAATTAATGAATTATATACCCATAATTAGGTAGTTGCAACTCGGCACATATACAGGGAAGATAATCAATGTGTCGACTATCTCGTTAACTATACCAACCAATTCAAATTTGGTATCACTAATTTAGATATACTACCTATTGGGTGTCTCTCAATTCTATTAAAAGATATGTCAAGAATTTGTCGAATAGGCTTAATTTTATGTTTTTCTTACAATTAAATTATGAAGGTTTAATTTTTTTATCTAATTAATGATTAAATTTGCCCAACTTTTTTTATAATTTGATATATTATTAAGTTATATTTTAAAATAAGCTTAGATTTTTTTATGGTAGACTTAAAAAGACCGAAACAGAAGACAAGATAAATACATCATTTCTCCAGAGTCTTAAAGCTCCCATACTCACAAACCAAGGTACTCATAAGAAGCGCACAAAACCAGAAGCCACAAGCACTAAAATCTTTGATCAGCCTCCATGTTGGCTTTCGTTGCCGGCTGGTTAACACCCACATCCCTCTTCTTGCTTGTCAACCTCGTGATCGGCGTTATAGCCGTCACCTCACGTTTTGGCTCTCATAAGAAGCCACAGTCCCACCACCACCCAGAACACCAACCACTCGCTCGAGCTCCTTCCTTTTTGGAGAGGGTCAGTTCCATGAACTTCTCCAACTACAAATTCCAACTTCCATACTGGGAAACCGGACAGGAGCCGACAACAAACGATTCTCTACACACCACCGAGTACCTTACACACGTGGCCACGCCACAGCTCGAGCGAGCTCCCTCTTTCTTAGAACGTGTCAAGTCCATCAAATTGTCATCTTTCCGCAGATCCCAACACGAACAGCAAGAACCTGATGATGCGGGTTTGGGTGACGAAACGGACGACAGTTCGCAGGTGCGCACAGAGGGCTATCAGGTGAAGAGGAGCGAATCGGCGGAGATTAGGGTACCGCCGGAGAAAATAAACAAGTCGGGGGGAGAGAAGGCGGTGGCGGTGGAAGGAGAAGAAGAGATGGAAATAGTGGAGTGTCGGACGGCTGAGACGACGAGGATAGAGAGAAACTTGTCGTTTGGGGACGGTGAAGTTGATGCGAAAGCTGATGATTTTATCAACAAGTTCAAGCAGCAACTCAGGTTGCAGAGACTTGACTCTCTTTTGCGTTACAGGGAAATGTTTCATGGAAAACAGAAGGTATGAAAAATGAAACAAAACAAAAATAATAATAAGCCAATTTCATCTAGTACTGTAATGTTTTGCGGCGCCTTTGTTTTTGCTTCTGTTTTTGTCCGTGGATTTTAATTTTTGTTTTTATATATGATGATGTATTTATTAAGATATATTATATATATCTTTTTATTTTTTAATAGATATATATCTTTTTTATTTAATTTTAACATCTTATTTATTAATTAAACATGTAAGATATATTAATTGCAACGAAATTAAAAAAGACGTAGAAAAATCTTACACAAAATAGAAGTATATTATGAAACAAGATAAAATCGACTTCTGACATTATTGGAAGGATCGAAACAACATTTGTAGGCAGACAATTTATTTGAACAGGTCGAATTATTGGAAGCAAATGGAAGGTGATTAAGATATGTACTGTTGGATTTTTGTGAATAGGAGATAAGGGAATTTGTCGTGAACATTGGGTATGTCTTTATCCATAGTAGAAGTGGATCTTGTGTGGGTGTTGTATCAACAATGCAGTAGGTGTTATTTACGTACCTGAAAAACGCAGCTTATGTGGAGTGTGTTCTGTTTTCAATACACCGTGGGTTAACTTCTAATCTCCAAGAGAGTTGTTCTTCTGAGATTGCGCTAGCTTAGCTAGACTTGCTTGTTGAAACGTGAATGATGGTCACAACTTGATTGCTTCGTTGCGTTGGATGGGCAAAGCTTCTTTCCAGATATTGGCAGGGAGGCGAAACCCTCCTCCGGACAACTTCTTTAATGCGTTCTGAGGAATAAAGGCGATATTGGAAGGGAAGTTAAAGTGGAACATGGGTAGCGCTGACAGGTGAAAAAAAAAATGGAACGTGGGTTGTCACTTGTCGGCGCTACTGTAGCCAAATTTTTGTTTCATTTTTGTGCTGTATTTCGGTTTTATGAAATACACGATTAAAAGTAAGGGAGAAAATTTTCAGTGCTAATTATAGCAATTTAATTGGTGAAAAATAGACTAAAGGCCTATTTCATTGTATAACATGCTTTACAAAATAGTAACTAAAACTTTAGCTAATAGACTTAAAGTTTTGTTGCATAATTTAATTGATGAGAGTCAGTTGGCATTTGTTCCGGGGAGGTTGATCTCTGATAATGTGGCAGTTGCATTTGAGTTGCTTTATAGTATTAAGGGTCGGAAAAATAATAAGAAAGGAGCTTGTGCTTTGAAAATTGATATTTTTAAAGCCTATGATAGAGTTAATTGAGATTTCTTGCAAAATATGATAATTTGCCTGGGTTTCTCGAGTACCTGGGTAGACTGGATTATGATGTGCGTGAAAAATGTCAAATATTCTATTTTACTGAATGGGAAAGAGGTTGGGCCTATTATTCCAGGTAGAGGATTACAACAGAGA
>JANVCL010000008.1:2783974-2794015 GCA_026546855.1 Erythroxylum incrassatum | reverse complement strand
CTATGATTCTTGGTGGAGATGTAGATCAATGTCTTACGAAACCAATGGTTTAAGAATCAAGTCATTTGGAGGTCTAGAGAAGAAGTTATGGCCAAAAGAAGCAACCATGTTTATAACCTCAATCAAAACAAATCTATTTTGGTGCGATTTCCATAACTTTGACAAGAAATGTTGGATTGATTTGGTTTTTAGACCATTGGAAAGAAGACTTCAAGATCTACAACTTTCATCATGAAGACCTTGAAGGCCAATTCTATCTTTTAGGGGCTCAAAAATAGAACAGAATTTAGAAGATGAACAGTAACTTCGTCTTACTTTTGCTTTATCTTAGATGAACAGTACTAAGATGAATTGGATGAATAGTAATAAGATGAATTGGATGAACAATAACTTTGTCTTAGATGAACAGTACTAAGACGAATTGGATGAACAGTAACTTCGTCTTACTTTTGCTTTGTCTTAGATGAACAATACTAAGACGAATTGGATGAACAGTAATTTCGTCTTATATGAACAGCACTAAGACGAATTGGATAAACAGTAACTTCGTCCTAGATGAACAATACTAAGACGAATTGGATGAACAGTAACTTCCTTTTACTTTTGCGTTTAGAACATCTCCACTTATAAAGATCATAACTTTTAGCTCTCATGTGCAAAATTTTCATTCCATATACCGTTGAAAAGATGAAAGAAAGATCTACAACTTTCTAGAATTTTTTTTTGCAAAAATATATTTCTATCAATACTAAATTTGCCCCTAAAGTTTACAACAATGTACTACACCAAATTCTTAACTTCATGACAATTTTTGAGATTCTTAGATATAAAATTGAAATTCGATGTCTTCATACAAAATGTAGCCATATATGTCTAGTTTAATCTAAATCAAGAATCATCTCATTTGGATAACTAGAGAAGACGTTGTGGCTAAAAGACTGAAGCATACTTAGTTAACATTTTCCATATCACTACCAATGTTATTTCTAAATCTTTCCTTATCACAACTCATACCAAGATCACTCTTTCTACTCCTCATTTTCAATAAAATCACTTTTAATACCATTTATACCCAAAAGTTGTCAATGAATGCATGTACCACTTTTTATGCGAAAACATTCCGTATTTATGTGCATATATGCTAACATGATGCATGAGCAAGAAAATGCTTTGTCTAAATTTCTCTTTAAGCCCACATGTACTGAAATTTTGGGTCCTAACCCTTAATATGGGGACGGGATGTTACATGAATAATGTACATAAACTTTTCTTACACCTTCAAAATATGGAAAATGAAAGGAATCAAATTAATAATTGCTACAGTAAATTACATCAACAATGTGCATCCTCTTATTCAGAAAAACCAAGTTAGTATGACCTTAACCTCTCTTTAACATTGAGATTAAAAGTAGCCACAACAACTCTACCATCCTAACAATGATGGCACCTAATCTTTCAGTTCAAAATAAACTTCTCAGTTGTTTTTAACCTACATGAAGTTTCTTGTTCTTCTGCACACCATAAGGTGTTAACGGGTAATTATCCACATTAATTACATAGCAATTAATTGTCAGCTAAACAACAAAATATACCAGAGGAAAATTTTATGAAGCAATATCACTATAGATAATTTACACAATGAAATAAACTCAACAATAAAAGGGGATGAAATTAGAATCTATGGACTCCTTCAAAATAAGCAATCCTTCTGGATAATTGGATTCTTATATGTAAGCAAAACAAGCAATCTTAAAAAGATGGTTTGATTAATATCTGCGGCATTTCATCAAACACATTACAAACATTATCCCATATTCACAATTTATACAAACAAATTTATCAAATTAGTCACATTCTATCTCAAGACAACCAAAAAAATCAAAATGACGAGGAGAGAGTGAGAGCTTACCTTCGACGTTGCCATGAAAGATGATGTATGAAGAAGAAGACCAAAGGAACAAAGAGAAATGAAGAAGAAGAACAGAGAAGTGAGTGAGTTCTCGAGAACGAAGGGAGTTCTCATGGACGAAGGGAGATGGAGGCAGGAAGGAGGTTGACGGACAGGCAGGAGGGGTGAACATGCTACGGTGCGAGGGACGAAGGGAGGGAGGCAGCAGGCCAGGCAACTGGATGGGAGGGACAATGCGAGGGACGCCACGTGAGTTTCTTTTAATGAAAGGCAAAACGACATCATTTTGCAACAAACAAAATGACATCATTTCGTCTCGTATGTTATTAATTGTCTTACTGGAAAACGACGTCGTTTTGTAACAAACAAAATGACGTTATTAATTGTCTTGCTGGAAAATGACGTCGTTTTGCATCAAACAAAACGACGTCGTTTTGTTTATGGGTCAGGGGTCACAGGTTGGGCTGCTCAGCTTGAGCCGTGGCCCAGCCCGGCGACCTTGGCCCGTGATCCGTGGTCTGTGGCCTACCTGCTACTCGTAGCTTGTGGCCCTCCTACAACTTGTGACCAAGCTCGAAATTCCACAGGCCATTTCCAACCGGCCCATTGAGCCGAATTGACCGGGCCAAACCCATTGACCATGGGTCGGGCCCAGTCGAGTATATTTTGACATGCCTAGATATCCTAATAATCTCCCTCTCAAGTGTGAACTTTCACATTAGGCTTTGACTCCTTTTTGAGCAAAAACCTTTTTTTTTGTTTTTTAGCAACTTGAGTATATGGTGTCTCCAAAAACTCTTCTACTCCATTGGCCTGGGCCTATCAAGAGTCTTCTTGCTCTTCTTCGTAGGTAGGCAATCACGGGATCCGATTACCGTCATCATACTCGTCCCTTGTCGAACCATCAGCTCTTATACCACTGGTTCTCTGGAGAGCTCATTTTTATAGGAGATCTTCATCATGAATCTAGTGAGGAAACATACTTATGGACTTTGACACTATGCTTTAATCCAAAACTTTAAGACACTCAGTTTATAGGTTATTTTCACTTATATGTCCTTCATTAATTTCATCTCTTTCCAATGTGAGATTCCTACTCGCACTTGACATCTCAACAATTTCTCCCTCAAGTAGAAGTCCCACCAGGAGTCTCTTTGCTCTTCTTCGTGAGAAGGCAACCACAAGATCTGACTACCGTCTCTATACTCATCCCTTGTCGAACCATCAGCTCTAATACTATACCACTTGTTGGTATTGAAAAGCGAGTCCAGATCATCTGTCCAATATTATGGTGTCTTATTGTGTCCAATAAATCTCAGCTGTGAATTTACGTAGGTCCCGTGTGGGTCCCACAAAATAAATAGTTAAGATTTCATAAGACAGAATAAGACAGAGTAAAACTGGACAGAGGATCTGGTCCTTTGAAAAGCCCACTTATTGATAGATCTATATCATGAATATAGTGAGGGAACATACTCGTGAGCTTTGACACCACACTTTAACTTAAAACTTTAAAACATTAGGTTTATGAATCCTTTCTATTTATATGTTCCTCATTAATTCTCTCTTTCTAACGTAAAATTTCTACTGAAAATTGACATCGAAGAGCAACGACAAACATTGGGAGCAAGGTTACAAAAGAGTAATTGTTTTTCCAGGAATAGCTAATAATTTTGGAATCAGTGACATTGGTACATGACCTGTAATGCAAACACACGAAGTCTCGCTAAGTAACGAATACAAAAGACTCACCAACCATCGATTACAAAGTAGGACAAAGAGTGGGGCTGAATGCAATTGCTGCCCACGACGTTGGCTCACTAGAAAACGCCACGACGTTGGCTCACTAGAAAACGTGCTTGTACATGGAGGACTCGAATGGAGAAGGGACAATGATCACAGCTCATAGCAGAAAACTATGCTCAGAAAAATATCAATGGGAAGTACCTTGGAAAGGGATCGATCAGAAATTATGATCTTTGTTATGGGACCCAAGATCAAAATCTTGGATCTTGTACTTTACCAAACATCCTAGCTAAGCTAGTGGAGATGGTTGCATTTTTCTTACAAACAAACCATGGACAATGACTTCGACGTGAGCTGCACTGACTTGTCTCTGGTTTGTGACATCTTCCTTCTTACTTTCCGCTGTAAGAATTTTGTATCTAAAAGGTGGAATTGTCCACCTTAAGCGTCTCCACATTTTGACTTAACAGAATAATAAAGAGGTAAATTACAATTTAATCTCATTTAGCTTCTAAGAAAGGTGGCCAAATGTTCGGTGTGCACAAAAAGGCAACACATTGGTTCCGCTGTAAGCACTAAGAAGATGAAGTAGAATTCGTGAAGACCGATAAAAGTTTTAGATGTTTATCTATGCATTTTCATTTTTATCAGATATATGATTCATTTATGAGATTAATCGAGAAATTTAATGTCTTTTAAATAAGGTATTTTGAAAGGTTAAAATATAAATTTTTAGTGAAATTTAAGAAATTATAATTTTTAATTTTTTTAAAAAATTTTACTTTTAATTTTTAGTTTCTAAAAAAATCTTTGGTTAAAAAATAACGATAAAATACACACAACATGAATATTATAGTGAACCGATTAATTTTTTATATTACAATTGAATTCTATTATTAAATTCAAATGAAAGTAATTAAATTTGATTTAAATTAATAATTTGTTATAATTATTTTATATTTGACTACTCTAAGTCTAATGTTAATATTATGCATATTTTGTCGTTATATTTTAATCTTATTTTGAAAACTAAAACTCAAAAGATTTTTTTTGAAAATTTAAAAAATAAAAATAAAATTTTATTAAATTATAAAAAATGTTTATTTATCTATTCTAAATTTATAATAATTTAATTTAAGTAGAAAAATGGCAAGTAAATACGTGTCAAAAAGTTATAAAAATAATAAGTTAACATTAATAAATCTGTTCGTATCAAATGCACATAATCTTCTTATTCCGACTCAAAACACCAAACCTTATGCGGACATGATTGACAGAATCGGCTAACGATCTAAATTAAAAGGACCTATGAGTAATGAATGGCTTATATTGCTTGACTAATCCTCCATCTACGTGTGTTAACCCTATTGTACAGACAAGACAACATGTAGGCATAAGTCTTTGTGAACCAACCTAGTTGGATGGCTCTGTCAATCTTTTTCTTCGCCTTTCTTTAGCCAATTAGGCAGGTTTCCAACGCTTTTGCCCAACAATTCATCATCAAACCCTAAAAACTCCACTTCAAACCATGATTTCGTGCAACTCAAGTGTAATAATAATGAAAATAAGTTATCAACAGTCCAGATTTTCAACAAGATATAAACAGGAGTTTCAGATTTTTCTAGTATTAGATTATTCAACATCGAACATGAAATGGGCCACGATGATTCGTTTTTTTAACTTTATTTCTTCCAATTTTATGAAGACCATCAATCTTCAGGATCCATCATTTTCAGAAATATTGGTTAGTTGGTGGAATCGAATGGGATTATCAATTATGTGTTAGACTTGTTGCTGATCACTAACGGATTGTAGATGATAATAAGAGGACAAAACGCTTCCTTTTAACCACATAAAAAAAGGGTTAGCTCCAAATTTCTTATGAGATCGAGCTAACGTATCGTCTTTTTGTGAAAGAGTAAGCAGCTAATCGTGCTTAGGAGCAATACCTTTGAAGGGACAAACAAAGAACAAACATGACATAAAGAGAGTACGTGAGTTCTTTTATAATTCAAAACAACAGGTTAATTCTGATGAGCACGTGAGAGAAAACTGCAGTTGCAAAACACAGATCAAGTTCATTGCACTGTTCTAAGAAAGAGCCATCGAGTGGACGGACATGAATTCCTATCCGTGCAAGGGAATGGACTTGGTGGTTGGTGGTGTTGGTACTTCAGGACCACGTGATCTTCTTTCTGGGTTGGTTTAGATCTCTATAAAGATACTCAGTATCTAACAGTAGTCCCCTCTCCAGAGGTCCCTACCCTTTCCTTTTTTTCTCTGCAGGACCTCTCTCTCGCACACAAATTCGTCCATTCTGTGACTTTCATCATCTAGAAACATATAACTTTAACAACTTTAGATGCATCATCTGTCCACTTTTTGGCAAAACGTTTAATTAGTCGAAGATCAGTACTGTCAGACATGTGCAAATTCAGGTTTTGTCCGCTGGAGCCTGGAGAAGATTGTTTATTAGTTACCATCTTCTGTTTTCCTTAGCTATGAAGTTAATTAATTAGCTAGGTTCCACTAGAAGCCAAATGGACTTAACAACTTTAGATCTCCAGTTAGTGTGATCTTTGGAGTTCAACTTGAACTACAATCAACTGCATGAAATTAGCATGCATGCTTTGTTTGATAGCAATCGAATTATGTGCATAAATTCATAAATTATTTAATCTGAAATATTAAAAATTTTGCAAAAGATATAAATTACCTTAAAATTTTAATGAAATTTAAAAATATTTAATATTTTACAATTTATAATTTAAGTTTTAACCCTTGATTTTAAAATTAATAATAGTTTATAAAAATAACTCTTTTTTCAACCAAATTTAATAGCAAAATTTAAATTTTTTTACTCTATGATATTATTATTAAATTTTACTTATAAAATTTATTATGAGATAAATTTAGAAACGTCAAAATCTTAAGAACGAATCAAAACCTTTAACCTGCAATTTTGCTATCCCAGGTTAAGGATATATCCAAATAGCTTGAGATACTAAAATGTTCACAATTAGGAACATATGATAAATTCTTGATCATAATAAACTTCTAATAGTCACTTTTCCATATATGTTAATTAGGTTCCTGACGCATTTGCACTTCATAGTATATGTTAATTAGGTTTCACATTTTTCAAATTTCGAAATACAATTTAAAAATTTAAAATTAAATTGTAGTTTGTCTTTAAAAAATCAATTTTGTACAAAAATAAACAATTAATTGAATTTACTAATATAAATATAAAAATTAGGAGTCATATTCAATTAATTTGCTAGTAATATTTTATTAAAATTATAAATTAAAAATAAACATTTATTTTGTTTAACCTAATCAAAATAATATAAATACTTAATATTTTATGTGTGTCGTTTAATTTTTTTCTACTATAATTAGTAATACATCTGAATAAGGATTGAAGCGGAAAATTTTAGTTAATATTAATTAATTTAATTTTTAAATTTTGATAAACATCATATTATACTTTGCAAGAAGTTCTAAGAATTTATTTAACTTGCTTTTCTTTTTAATAAATTGTCCGCCCTCACAACAAATACATCCAAATCAATGTATTAAAAATCGTGCCGAAAATTAAACTGTAAGAAAAAAATTTAAGGTTTAAAAAATTTAACTGATATTAGATCGTCATAAAACTAGTTTAAAATTGGACAAATTAAAGAATTTAAAAAATAGTTGAAGAAGACTATCCTTATTTATAAAAAATTTTAAAGTTTAATTAAAAAAATGGATCATCATTATCATCATCATCATCACACCCAATTCAAAGTCCCGCAATAAAGTTAATTTTGGGGAGGTCTGATAGTACGCAGCCTTACTTCTACATAATAGAGAGGCTATTTTCGGTAGACCCGCATGTAAATGCCACAATAAAAAAGTAATGTAGGTTAAAAGAGTAAATAATTAAAACTGACACCCTAAATCATTAAGTAAATAAAATCACAATAAATACATAACTAAATAAAAATAAAATATAACTCGACTTTTAAAAATATTTTAAAACTAAAATATAACAAAATATATCATCTCTTTATTTTTAGAAAAACACCAATATTCAAACGATAAGAGAGCAATAAAGCAGCAAAAAACTTGACTTTGAATCATACAAAATATGAAAATGTAGAAATACAAAATGTCTGAAACCATAAGATCATTAAGCATAAAAATTCATTCTTGACATAAACTCAACAATATCAAAAACAAAGAGATCAACATAATAAAGTGCAGAAAGCATTAAACACTAAATCAAACAAAGAAGCTAATATCATCAACACAAAAATTTATAAAAAACAGAAATTTCAGAAAACTCAACAAGCCTAGAAAACACCAAAGTAGAAAAGACTGATTAATTAAGAACCATACTCGAAAGAAGAAGGCTGCGGAGAAGGAAGAGAGAGTGAGAGCGTCAAGAAAGAGGGAGAGCAATATAGAGAAACTTACATGTTGAATACTAATATTAATAACAAAACAATAATAACTTCAGCCAGCCGTCACTTTGTGATCTACTATTTTATAATCAACGACCACAAAGAAAGTTTCTAAATTAAAGAATAAATTATTAAATAAAAATTTATTAATTTATTTTAATTTATAAAAACTTATTAGTTTAAAAAAAAGTGATTGATTAATTAATAAACTAATTGATTTTTAACAAAGATTAGTAAATTAAATTGAATATAAAAATTAATTAATTTAAGATTTTAGCTGTTAGTTAAAATTTTAAAGTATTAAAAAAATAGAAAGAGAATCCAAATTTTTGTGAAAGTATTGGAAGTCAGGCCCCTACTAGTATACCTTCTCAATGGCATATATTGACTCGTAGCAGCTAGAGAATATGTTATGACCACTCATTTTCCTTCTCTTTTTCACTCCCTTTCTCTCTTGTTAGGTAAAAGACCTAACAATCACTGTTCTGGCAAGTGGGAAGGTATGTTCAGTTGTTTTCATGAGGTTTCCTGATACTTTTGTGTAAAATAATGAGCTACACAAAGTAAGGATCTAGCTTGTAATTTGGTATATGGCAAACAGCTAGCTAACCAATGATCAATAGGTCTAGATTATAAACATATATTTATATAGAGATAGAGGTTCAATAGGATATAGATTTATGATCTAGTTCAAATATATGCATGACCCACATGCATATCAAGTAACATATTCGAGAATTCGAATAAGTTGGCGAGAAGTGTAGTACACTTAGATAAAATTCGATTCAACCTAATTGGTTAAATAAATTAAATTTAAATAAAATAATATTATTTTAATTTCGACCCGAACTATAAAATTCGAATACAAATTGAATTCCAAGTTAAAAAATTTCAACCCTAGTCAAAATGTCAAAGTCTACGTACCCGTAAGATCTCTAGGTCAAAGATTTTCCTTTGAAACATCAAAGTTCCTGGTCTAAACATCAACTCCCAACCAGTTTCATTTATGAAATTCTGAGCCTTCGTTTATACCAAATCCTAAATATAACAGGTATTTATCGGCGATTGAGTGATTAATTCTCTCATTGACGAGAAGTTACCTTATAGGATGGAGTAGTTGGTCAAAGAATTTAAAGCTATTATATACTTAGAGTTAAGAATTAAACTCCTGACTTTTGATTAAAAGTGGATGAATTCCTTACCACTCAACCACATCCCTTAGGTTAGTTAGAGATTATTTTTAACTTATTCTTATTTTGTTTCATTTTATTTTTTATAAAGATTTATTTTTGATACTTATGAAAAAATAAAAAATAAAAAAGACTTTCTATACTTTAACTAGTATTTGTAAAACATTAGTAACACATTTATTGAAACAATAACCACAAGATCTAAAGAAAGTTTTTATTAGAACACAAGATCTAAAGAGATTTAGTTTATCAAAATTAATCAAATTTATTAGATATCATTGCAAGAATCGATTAAAAGAACAATTATTATAATTTTTTAATTCAAGAATCAAACTCTATTTATCTCTTTTGTTTTATTAGATAAGTTGTCTGTCTATATCTTCCAAGACAAACAATTAGATGATTAATATTAAAAACTCGATATGGTTTATATTAAAAATTGTGAGATATCATATACAAAATTGCTTCCAAATGATTCAATGAGAGACCAAAATCCCGGAAAGTGAAGAATTTCGAGGTTGGTGTTCTCCTTCTTTTCTGGTTTGAATGATCAATATGGATGCCTTGATTCATCAGAATTCCTCCAAACCTAAAACAGAATCCTTAAAAATGTATCTTCATCATTACCTAGTCTTTACTTGAACAACCAAGCTCTGTGTTATTTTGTGATTAGATTGCAGAAATTCACCCAACTTTATCCATCTTGGCCATTAGATCACGAGATCCAACGCTCCGAAAACACCCA
>JANVCL010000008.1:2764701-2776284 GCA_026546855.1 Erythroxylum incrassatum | reverse complement strand
GTACCAAAGAAATATATAATATGGCACTAATTTCCAAAATTATATTATGTATAAATCAATTATGAATTAAATAATCCCTTCTGTTCCATCCTAAAATTATTTTTCCTTGGGGTTAAAGTCCATAATTATTTACTAACCTAAAATGTTGCCCTTTAATGGCCCAAAGGCCCAAAAATCAGTCCATAATATGATTTTTGGGCTTGAAAGCCTGTCTGGCACGTGCTGAGCACATGCCAGCGTCTGGAAGACTGCACATGCCAGACGTTGCGCCGTTTCCAGGTGGTGCGTCGTCTTCCTCAGACGCCCGCACGTTGGTTTCTTCTGTGTTTTTTAAAAATCTTAAACTATTCTAACGTTTCTATCTTGCATGGATTCTTCTCAGCAATTCCTTTTTAAAATCCTCTCTTTCTTAAACCAACAAAAATGTAATCCACCATTGTCGTCTTCGTTAGTCATTTCACAACACAAAACGCATTTATTTTCTCACTCTAAACCATCCAACCTTAAGAAAACCATCTTGTGTTTGGTTTCTCTTCATACCAAAACTTTTGATTGTAGATTAACATCCATGCATGACATGTTCGGTTTTCTTTATCATGACGTTTTGAGTTTATATTTTCATGCTCTCTTCTGTGTATTACACTTAATCTAAATCATCCATCCAAAACTATTATGTTTCGGTTACATATTCAGATTGCTATTAACATCAAAAAATTATGAAAACAAAAATCATCAAGTTGTGGTTTCTATTATTGTGTGTTTTTTGTATTTCTTGCATGAATTTCATAACAAATACAGAAAAACAAAACCGAACAGACAACACTATCATGCAATATTATCATCACAAATAGAATAAACAACCATAGTGTACCGCAAAAAACAATAAGGCAACATCCATGGCTCGAATACCAATTGTAAAACATTTATGGATCGACGTTATTTAGACATACCTGTATCCATGATCGTTTTGTAAATTTTGATGTTGTTGATACAAGTTTTATTTCCTCTCTTCTTCTTGAACTTTTAGCGGTTTCTTTAATGGTTAAGATAATCATTCAGATCACCTTTCAATAAGTTTCTAAAACTTATATAGCACTACCAATCGCCATGTTGTTTGGTAATTAAAAGAGAGAGGAAAAGGGTCTTTGACCCATTTGAGAACCCTTTAATTAATACCCAATAACCATCATCTTGGGTGTTTTTTATGAGACTCAAATCTATAAGTCACATGAAACGTTAAATAGTCTAACATAACAATATATAGACAAGAGGCCAAATTCTTAAGTGGACTAGAATCAATCTGTGACAACTTCATTGAGTCAGTCAACTTCAGTTCCTTGGACTCATGGGACAAAAACTAGAAAGACCCTTTTGTTGTATCAGCCTGAAAATGGAGAAAGCGTCGAGAAAAAAGGAGGAGAGAAGAATAATGAACACCAATTAATTTACATAAATTACTAATTTTTACTGTTACTATCTAACGTCTAGTGCACGATGACTTTAAATAATGCAAACATAACAATTAATAGAAAATCCTAAAAAATAAGATCACAGACCTATGATCAAATTTAGTGTCTAATATCACTAACCCACTAACTTAGTGACTAAAAAATGACAACATCCTAGGACTCACTTTTGTAAAGGTTATTGAGAAAGTTCGAAAGTTTTGACATTGAAAAGCTCATTTGAAAATATGGAAAGCAAATCAGGTATTTTCCACGTTTTCTTCAATTATTTACTTTCACGTATAATCTTATATGCTTAATTAAGGTTTGTATTATGTTTTACACTTAGTATCAAAATAGTTACGTGATTGTGTTAAGTTAAACGGAGATTTTCAAATTTTTCCATAACTAAATCGCAGAAATCAATCCATTTTTGCTTGTATAAATTGTGTATTGTTGCATAGATTGAAAAAAGATTTGAAAAACTAGACTTTGGGAGCAAAAATATGGTTTAAAGGTCACCAAAAATTCCCTTTTTCAATTACCTGAGAGAAAAAAACAGGCAAGAGAATCACGACCTGCCTCATAGGAGAGCCAGACAACAGGCACCTCTCGGAGGTGGTGAACTCATCCACCAGACAGATAATGCACACGGGCCTTGACACTTGTCACACGCGCCTAATGCAGTGGGCGTGTCTACGTGGAAGGTATGTGAGTCACACGCGGTTTGAAGTGGGAGCGCGTTTGTGAGCTTATGGTGTATACAATACAAACCTTGATGCATCCAGAGGGGCATCACATAGGCCCTCTAAGCATATGCATTGTTGATATCAGCTGCTGATATTAACATGCTACAGGATTTTAAAAAACTCAAAAATTTGAAAATTCACAACATGGTCCCTCAAATTGCTCTGGGTCAGTTTTGGGGTCTTGTGAATTTATAAAGTGAGTTTTTTTTTATTTTTTTAGATTTATTACATTTGTAATAAATAAGGTTTAACTTTAGAAAATCAATTAAGGTTATTAAAGTCATTCTTGAGCGAAATTTCATGCTTTTGATTTGAAATAAAAGAGGAACGTGTGGTTCCAGTATCTCGTATGGTGAATTTATTGTTTGGTATCACATAATTGTTACTCTGGTTGAGGTTTTCCTTGTGATGAATTCTTGAATAAAGTTAATTGATAATATTTTCAGCACTGATATGTGATAATGTGTGTGTGCATAAGGATGTTGCATTTATTGATAGTACATTGTTAGATATTATAGACCCATACAAAATGTGAGGATAACATACATGTATATTCCTTGTGCTTATGAATCTGTTTAGGTACTAATAAGAATATAGTCATCACAGTGGCCTTTTAATTTAGTATTTGAATTATTTTACTTGCATGTTTAGGGATTTCTCTGATCTTGTATTTGATTATTCTGCCCACAACTTTTGGCCTTATATGAGATTTTGAGATGTGCACAAAGGCATAAGATGAAAGAAAGTCATTGCTTGAGTGATCTATTCATCCACAAGTGGTAGATTCATGAAAGATAATGATTTATACTGTGCTCGCTTTTATGTGAAGGTCTGATTTGCATACATTATGTATTCAACCCATAAAATTTTCATAATATGTGTGTGGGAGAGTCATAGGTCCATACATCACATACATGGCAAGATAGTGGAAGTGGAAGTGTCGAAATCATAATTTCAATCCCACGACATCCCCGGAAAATCCAGAATCTATGTGCATATATAAACATATTATAAGAACATGAAATTACAACATATGTACCTTGCAAATACTCTTCCTTTCTTGAATCTTCTCCTTGTTTGGGTTGTAACAAACATCAAACACCTTCCTTGGTCTCTAAAGAGCATGTAAAGATGAAGAAAAATCAGTGTGTAAGGGTGGTTAGAGCACCAAACAAGATGAGTTCAAGTAGATGCTCAAGTGAGATTTAGATTAAGGCAAAGTTACATGCAATTAATCTCATGCAACAATTGCTTAAAATTGCATGAACAAATCTCAAAATCACTCCTCTCAACTTCCAGAACTCTTCTGATCCCTTAGCTTCTCTATTGAGTGTGTTTTTGGCTAAAAATTTGTGTGCACATAAGTGAAAAACTCACTTATGTACCACTTGTCATTAAGTCGGTCACAATCGTGACAGCCATACATACTTTATTTTTCATCCGATCTTTTATGCGTGTGACCCTTAGGTTCCCAGTTATTTTGGTCACTTGAATTAACTCTTAATCTGAACAAATTGTAAAGAGTTTCATAATGCCAATTTACTGGAATGTAAGTGGGTTAACACTCGAACTCTTCGATAGTTTAGTATCCAACTTATGAACCTTTCCATAGTCAATTACCATGCAATTTGTCCCTGTACCATCCTATACCCCATTTGGTTCAGAGTACGTGCTATATGTCAACTCTCACTAAACTGATTATGTCAGATTTAGTCCAATTGATGTTAGTTCTTGTCCTGAGGATCTCATTACTCTATGTGTCATTAAAGACTTTTTTCATACCACATAATTACTCTGGCCAGAGACTCCCTAGTAATGACCCCTACAAGAAACCGTGAGTCTTTCAGGAGTGGTGAATCCTTTATTGGCTACCCAATTACCTTTAAATACCAATAGATGTACCCAATCACTACCCTATAAGCGACCTCATCTTGAGGCAATAAGGAATAATGTCAAAGCACAGGATTAGTATCCAAGATACTCTTGAGTGCCTCAAGTATAAATGATTACGTTTAATAGATCATCCATATGATAATCTTATAGTGGGTCATCCGATGTACTTACTACTTTTAGTACCCATCCAGATGTTAACTTTAAACATCTCATGCTTATAGTTTGTGAGATCCACTGCTTGATCAAATCAAGGAGTATAACATGTGCTAGTCTATCCAGATTAACAATGTCCTGTCTCATTAATCCTATGACTTGGGATAATTTAGATACTGATATAATTGCACACGATAGGAATCCCATTATCATGATCTCATTGTGAATTTCTTAATGTTATGTTTTGTATCATGGACTTCATTAATTCAATTTAAGATAGACATAAATTCATAGATAAATGAGCATCAAATTAAAAAAAATTGCCTTTCACTTTATTACTCAAAATAAAGCTTGTAAAAAAGTACTAAAGGTGATTGCCTTTAGAGCATTACTCTAACAATCTCTCACTTGCACTAAAGTCAATCGCCTTTGTATCTAATACCATAAGCGAGTCTACTAGAATCAAATCTCATTTGAGGAAGTGACTTAGTTAAAAGACCAGCGACATTTTGATCTATGGGCACTCTCTCTATCTTCACATCACCTCTATCAATGATCTCCCTGATCAAGTGATACATCCTGAGTACGTGTTTGGATCTCTGATGAGACCTTGGTTCCTTGGCTTGAGCAATAGCCCCATTGTTGTCAAAATATAACAGTATCGAGTCTACAATGCTCGAAACTACTCCAAGTTCCATAACAAACTTCTTGATCAAAAAAATTTCTTTTGCCAGTTCCGCAGCTACAATGTACTCTGACTCGGTCGTTGAATCTGCAGTCGTCTCTTATTTTGAACTCTTCCAACTAACTGGTCCACCATTCAGTGTGAAAATGTGACCTGACTAAGATTTGGAGTCATCCTGGTCAGGTTGAAAACTGGCATCTGTATACCCACTCACTACAAGATCTCCATCTCCATATACCAAGAATACATCCTTCCTTCTTTTCAAGTACTTTAGAATATTCTTGACAACCACCCAGTGATACTCACCAGGATCTGATTGATATATGCTCGTAACACTTAGAGGATGCGCTATATTGGGTCTTGTATATAACATAGCATACATGATTGATCCTATTACCAAAGCATACGGGATCAAACTCTTGTGTGAGTCCTCTCATCTTGAGTCTTGGGATATATAGATTTCGAGAGTTTTATTCCATGAGTCATGGAAAGAAACCCTCTTTTGGATTGCTCCATGCTAAACCTTTTTGGACTTTATTTATATATGCAGATTGTGAAAGACCTAATAACTTCCTTGATCTATTTGTATAGATCTTTATTCCCAATATATAAGTTACTTCTCTAAGGTCTTTCACGGAGATATTTCGGGACAACCAAATTTTGATAGATTACAAACTTGAGACATCATTTCCTATTAGTAATATATCATCCACATATAATACAAGGAATATGATAACACTCTCACTAACCTTCTTGTACACATAAGGTTCATCCAGATTTTATAAGAAACCAAACTCTTTGATTGTCGCATCAAATCGGATGTTCCAACTCCTAGATGCTTGCTTCAATCCATAAATGCATTTCTAAAGCTTACATACCTTTTTTCCATTTTTGGATATGAAGCCCTCAGTTTGTATCATATACACATCCTTAGTTAGGTTTCCATTCAGAAAAGTCAACTTCATGTCCATTTGTCATATCCCATAATCATAATGAGCAGTAATGACTAGGATATTCTAATAAATTTAAGTATGGCTACAGGGCTAAAAGTCTTGTCATAGTCAATGCCTTGACTTTGACAATAACCTTTAACGACTAGTATGGCTTTATAGGTAATGACATTACCATCCATGTCGATTTTCTTCTTGAAAATCTACTTGCACCCCATAAGTTTTTTTCCTTTTGAGTGGGTCAACCAAAGTCCAAACTTGGTTTTCAAACATGGAATCCATTTCAGACTTCATGGCTTGAAGCTATTTTTCAGATTCTGAACTCTACAGAGTCTTTTCATAGGTTGTAGGCTCATCGTTCTCTATGAGCAATATGTCATTATGTTCACTTAAGAGAAATTCATATCTCTTTAGAACATTACATATCCTACTTGACCTATGAACATTTTGTGTGTCAGAAGGTTTAACTGTTGTCTCATCTCCATGAATAACAATCTCGTGTTCAGGCAGTTGGCCTGCAATTATTTGAGCATTATAAACTTCAACAATTTCAACTTTGCTCCTACTGTCTTCTCTTAGAAGAAACTCTTTCTCTGAAAAGATAGTATGCTTTGAGATATAATTGTTTAATCTTATAAAGGTTTTCTCTAATGCAGTTTATCATTCAATGAGAGAGAATAAATTTCTCTAATGCAGTTTAGCATAAAGTTAAAAGAAATTGAGACTTACTAATGAAAAAATGATACATTTTATATCACACAAATATTAACCTAGTTTGTTACACTTCATTTTCTCATTCATATTAGTGAGGTATTAGATATGCATGATTGTATTGGATTTGTGTCGCATATGACACATGTATTTGAAATTTTTCGGTATTGAAAGCCTTATGGGAGAGAATGATGAACTCTCATTATCTTTCGATCAAGTGGTTTTTGAACTTGATCGACCTATACATTGATTTGGCTTAACCACTTTTACTAATTTTCTTGTTGCTTCAACTATTGTAATTAATTTTTATTTAAAGGGGAGAATGTTAGTAATTTTCCGAAGTTGGACAATAATTCATTATGATTTTAACAATCTCACATTAAATAAATTGAATTTGATTTGGTTAAAGATGATAAAGAAATCTAATAAAGGATCTGATTTAATAAACTAAAGTCTAGTGAAGAAAATAAATGCTAATCAATATGGGTCAGACATGCATTAGGCCTGTGATAGGAAGGCCCAGTACGATTACTATATATAGTTGCTAAGGTCTCTTGTTGTTTGCTTAAAAGTAAGTTCATGCATAGTCTAATTCTTTGACCCATTAATAAGTTCACAAGTTAAGAAAGACATAGAAAGATGTTAATGATATACGATGAAGCAACTTTCTCTTAAAGGTCGTATGGAAAGTTTGAAGATTTTAGGGTTGAAAAGCTCGTTCAAAAATATAGAAAGCGAATCGTGTTTTTTTCGTGTTTTTTTTTCTGCATATTCACTTTCACGTTTTATCATGAGCGTGCAACTGAAGCTCGTATTATGTTTTACACACACATATTCCAGCAACAAAGTTTTGGAAAAGATTGCAACTTTAGATCATATTTCTTTGAGTTAGCCAGAAACAAGAAAATACCTGACGTCAAGGATTTAAATGAGGCAGTCTCTATAAAAGAAGAAAGACACAAACTGTAAGAAGTGTCTAACTCACCCCCAAATACTAACTCAAGAGGAAGAGGTTTACACAATATTATAAATTCTTGAATGCCTTCATAGTTGTCCGATGTGAGATTCCTGACACACCCCCCTCAGTCCACAGCAGGACTGGACATCTGATGGACGTATTGGGCAAAGAGACATAACCGGGCACCGCCTCAAACTATCGAGACAAACTGACTTTGATACCATGTAAGAAGTGTCTAACTCACCTCCAAAAGCTAGCTCAAGAGGAGGAGGTTTGCACAATATTATAAATTTTTGAATGCCTTCATAGTTGTCCGATGTGGGATTCCTGACACAAATGACCATTTTTCATTTATTTAAATATGTTATCAAAATTAATCAAATTTATTATATTTTCCTTACATGAATCAATTAAAAGAAAATTTGTTAGAAATTTTAATTTATGAATCAAACTTTATTTATTCCCTTTTATTTTATTATAAAATTTGTCATTCTTCCAACACAAATAATTAGATGATTGATGTTAAAAACTCGATACAGTTTATATTAAAAATTGTGAGATATCATATACAAAATTGCTTCCAAATTATTCAATGAGAAACAACATACATTATGTTTCCTATTTGACTTTACCTAAACAGCCTAAAATCCAGGAAAGTGAAGAATTTCGACGTTGCTGTTCCTTCATTCAAACCAGAAATGCCTTGATTCATCAAAATTCCTCCAAAATCCTTAGAAAGATATCTTCCTGTTTACCTAATCTTTATATAAACGTCCAAGCTTTATATTATTTTGTGGTTAGATTGCAAAAATTGGCCCAACTTGCTCCATCTTGTCCATTAGATCACGAGATCCAACGCTCCAAAAACACCCAACCCCGGTCAAGTTTGGCACCACGAAATAGACCCATAAGAATAAGCAAATCTGTGGGTGGGGCTTTGAATCATGTGTCATCTTGATGATGACGATCCATCCATGATCGTTTGACAAACGTATTAAAACATATGCAAACTGGAAACTGAAGTCTTCCTTTTTAGTTTCCTGTCATCAAAACGACCTATTCTCGTTCGTTCTCATGCAAATTTCGACCCTCCCACTATATAATGTATCCAAACCTTTCTTGGCTCTCCATCTGCCTTAACCATATGCTCTATAGCACTACCACCATCATCATCTTCTACTTCTTGTAATCATCTATTCTTCTTGAGAGCAGAAAGATATAAAGTAACAAAAATGTCTCAGGGTGTTACAGTCCCAGCTTATTTCTTGGTCATTCTATTCGTAACTCGTTTACTGACCACAGAGGGAAGATCCAAGCCATGGTCGAGTTCTCCACCTCCTAAACTCCAAACACTTGACTTCGCAGAGAAGCTTCGTGCCGACCCAGAAGCCATTTTATCAGCCTCTAGCGACTACGGTAACATTGTCCATCGAAAGCCAGCTGCTGTTCTTTATCCTTCCTCCACGGACGACATAGTCAGCTTGATCAAGTTCGCGTACGACAATTACTCTACTCCCTTTAGCATAGCTGCTCGTGGCCGTGGACACTCGGTCCGAGGACAGGCCACGGCGCCGAATGGCGTCGTAGTGGACATGATGAGTCTCAGGAAAAGTAAGAACGGGACTGGTATCAAAGTCTCAAAGAACCCATCTTTGGATTCTTACGTTGACGTTGGAGGGGAACAACTATGGATCGATGTCTTACATGCGACATTGGAACATGGACTTGCACCGGTTTCTTGGACCGATTACTTGTACCTGAGCATTGGAGGTACACTCTCTAATGCTGGAATCAGCGGGCAATCCTTTCGCCACGGGCCTCAGATCAGCAACGTTTATGAAATGGATGTTATCACAGGTTTTGCTTTAGCATTTAGTAGAGTCGTCACTTCTAGTAGGAAAAGCCAATTCTGATTCGTGTTTGCTTTGAAACAGGAAAAGGAGAGCTTGTCACTTGCTCTGCGAAGAAGAATTCTGAGCTGTTTTATGCTGTTCTAGGTGGTTTAGGCCAGTTTGGTATCATTACCAGAGCAAGAATTCCTTTAAAACCAGCCCCAAAGAGGGTATTAACGAATCTTCTTGACTTGATGTCTGAAACATTTGATCAATTCAAGGTCATTCTCACCTCTGCAGGGTCTGATTCGACTGTTTTTGTTTTCAGGTCAACTGGATTCGAATGCTTTACAGTGATTTCTCTACTTTCACAACAGACCAAGTAAGACTGATTTCAGTGAATGGAAGGAGACAAAGTAATGCACTTGATTACGTGGAAGGTTCACTTCTCATAGACCAAGGTCCTCCAAATAACTGGAGATCCTCCTTTCCGTCCTCTGATATCCCAAAGATAATGTCTCTAGTAAACCAACACGGCATTATCTACTGTCTGGAAGTTGTCAAGTACTATGATGATCATACTCAACATGCCGTAGACAAGGTATGCGGTTAATACTCGACATCATCGTCATTCCTGTTATGAAACATGTTCAAAGAGTTAACCTTTCGTATCATTCTCTTGTAGGAACTCCAAGAACTGCTCAAGGGGTTAAGTTTCAATGCTGGATTTACGTTTCAGAGAGACGTTTCCTTCGTCCAATTCTTAGACAGAGTTCGAAGTGAAGAGCTAAAGCTTCACTCCCAGGGTCTGTGGGAAGTTCGTCACCCATGGCTAAACCTCTTCTTACCAAAATCTCGTATCTCGGATTTCAATTCAGGTGTCTTCAGGGAAATTGTTCTAAAACGAAACATTACAACGGGACTTGTCCTTGTATATCCTATGAATCGAAACAAGTAAGTGAAGCTATACTCTTTCTTGCCAGGTAAACTTTTCTATGGTTCTGAACTTGGATCATTTGATTCTATGAAAGCAACCCATTAACGTTAATGCTCCGAATTTCTGCAGATGGGATGAAAGGACTTCCGCTGTTATTCCAGAAGAAGACGTTTTCTATACCGTGGGGTTTCTGCATTCAAGTGGTTTCGATGGCTGGCAAGCTTTTGATGATCAAAATAGAGAGGTCTTAGACTTCTGTGACAAAGCTGGTATTGAGATTAAGCAATACTTTCCCCATTACAAAACAAGAGAAGATTGGAGCAACCACTTTGGCTCC
Organism: Erythroxylum incrassatum; assembly: GCA_026546855.1. NCBI lineage: Eukaryota > Viridiplantae > Streptophyta > Magnoliopsida > Malpighiales > Erythroxylaceae > Erythroxylum > Erythroxylum incrassatum. The sequence continues at coordinate 2,765,634 of JANVCL010000008.1, read as the reverse complement.
AAGTGGAGAACGTTTAAAGCGAGAAAAGCCCGGTTTGACCCGAAAAGGATGCTATCCCCAGGACAAATGATTTTTCAGTGACATTTAAAGATGACAAGTTTTGCAGGTGTGTGATTATAGAAGCTAGTAGGTGAGGATTACAAGTGTAGAGATTCATGAAGGCACCAAAATGATCAACCGCCATTTACGAATACAATTGTATACTCGGAGATACTAGAAGTCGAAACACGTGCAGCCCCTAGAGATAAAAAATCCAAAATTGAATTATGAATTTTTGTTTTTCATAAAATATCTAAACAAAAATAAACAATGTTTGATGTGAAAATAAATATTGAAATACGTGTTAATTAAAATATGTGACTATATTATAATTTTAATCTATAAAATTGGATCTTCATATATTTGAATTTGTTTTTATTATAAACCCTTGAAAATATTTACTCCACCAATTAAACTACTCCTAGAGCTATTATTTACCTTGTTACTTAACACATTAAAAATTCAAATGAAATTTTTTGCAGCCACTTCATGAAAAATTATTAATTTTTGTAATAGAATTTATAAGCAAAAGAAGAAAAAAAAACTACCAACAATCTTTTACTAAGTTTTACCTTTTGATAAAAGATATAAAAGGATTTAATTAAATAATTTTTTTAATACAACTAGTAATTAATTAAATCTCAATATTTTTAAAATTTAAAGATGGCTTATTTCTTGAAATTAAGAGTAATCATATTAAATTGAAAATAATGTCAATTTTCAATGAATGAAGTGGATGTCACGATCCCCATAACCAAAAGAACGTCGTCACCACTCTCTACAATGTAGAAATATGAAAATTTGGCAAGGCTTGGATTGTAGGCTCAACCCAGGATCCAGTTCTCCATATTTTGGGCCTAACATTAGCCCAATATCTCACGAAGTTGAATTCAA
>JANVCL010000008.1:2746377-2764601 GCA_026546855.1 Erythroxylum incrassatum | reverse complement strand
GAGATTAAGCAATACTTTCCCCATTACAAAACAAGAGAAGATTGGAGCAACCATTTTGGCTCCAAATGTAGCATGTTTCAAGCTAGAAAAGGTCGGTTTGACCCGAAAAGGATGCCATCTCCAGGACAAATGATTTTTCAGTGACATTTAAAGATGACAAGTTTTGCAGATGTATGATCATAGAAGCTAGTAAATGAGGATTCATGAAGACACCAAAATGGTCTACCACCATTTACGAGTACAATTGTGCTTAGAAGTTGAAACAAGTGTAGCCCCTGGAGACAAAAATTCCATAATTGAATTATGAATTTTTGTTTTTTCATATAATTATCAATTTCTTTCATAAAAAAATCTAAATAAAAATAAACAATATATGATGTAAAAATATATATTGAAATACGTGTTAATCGTAAAAATGAATATATATTTTTACAATAACTTCATGAAAAATAATAGAATTTATAAGCAATGGAAGAAAGAAACTACCAATATAATATTTTACTAAGGTTTACCTTTCGATAAAAGTAATAAAAGGATTGAATTAATTAATTTTTTAATACGACGAGTAATTAATTAAATTTCAATAATTTTAAATTTTAAATAAGGCTTTTTTATTTTCTGTTAAATTAAGAGTAATCATCATTAAATTGAAACTAATTTAATTTTTCAGTGAATTAAGTGATTGTCACCGTCTACACAACTAAAAGAACATCATCGCCATTCATGAAAATGACTATGGGCCCTCTCCAACAAGGCTTGGATTTTGGCTCGGCCTAGAATCCAGCTCTCCCTTTTTGGGCCTAATGTTGGCCCAATATATCGGGAAGTCTAATGCAAAAACTGGTACTGATAAGTTCGGATCAGCAGAGCCATAGCTATGGCTTCCTCTCTTCACGCTTCTAATAATTCGTTCGTCTTTCATTCTCTTCTTCAACTCCACACTCACTCCCCAAACGCCTGTTTTACCTTCGGAACACTCAAATTCAGGGCTTCTTGTTATTGCTGTTCCAATCGTGCTATTCGTGCTACTTACGCAACGAAGACCAAGAGAAAGCCCAGGCCAAGCTTCTTACAATTAGTTCAAGGCAAATGGTCTCGTAAACTCACTTCCACGAGGAATAAATTGCCATGGCAAGAACAAAAGCAACAATTTCAACAGATAGAAGAAGAAAATGAAGAAGAAGAGGGGGAGAAGGAGGAGGGGGACAAAGAGTGTTTAGAAAAGAAGCCAAATTCTGAGTTGGACTCGAGCCACTCAGTGACAACTTCATTTAATCAGTCAACTTCAGCTCCCTGGATTCATGGGGCAAAATCCAGAAAGATCAATTCGGATTATCGCCCTGAAAAGCACCAATTACTAGAGCAAGAAGAAGAAGGAGAAGAATATATAGAAAAGAGGCCGAATTCTGAGGTGGACTGGAGTCAATCAGTGACAACTTCATTGAGTCAGTCAACTTCAGCTCCTTGGATTCGTGGGACAAAAACCAAAAAGACCCATTCGTTATACTGGCCTGAAAATGGAGAAAGAGTTGGAAGGTTCTCCGAGGTTAACGAAGGCAACGTACGAAATGTATCTGCCGTTGAGAAAACAGAAGGAGCACTGAAGGGCGTCAATTCCAACCACAAAGTTACGGAAAGGATTGCAACTTTAGATGATAATTCTATTGAGTTAACTAGAGATGAAAAAATACCTGTCGTCAAGGATTTAAGTGAAGCAGTCTCTACAAAGGAAGAAAGGCAATGTGAGGATAAACGGTTGTTTAGGAATGTTGAGGTTATTGGTTACGGTGGACAAGTGGAGACAAGTGTTGTCAAGAATTTAAACGAAGCAGTCTCTGCAAAGGAAGAAGCGCAATATGAGGATAAGAGATTGTTTAGAGCTATTGACTTTATTGGTGATGGTAGTGACAGTAATAGCAAAATTGAGTTGCCATGGGAGAGGGGGAGTGGAGTGGAGTCTGTAGAAGAGGATGGGAGGAGGAAGACAAGTAAAACAGAGTTGGCTGAGAAAACGCTGCCTGAGCATGAGTTGAAGAGACTAAGGAATGTGGCCTTGAGGATGCTTGAGAGATTTAAGGTTGGGGCTGCTGGCATTACACAGGACTTGGTGGATGCTATTCATGAGAAGTGGAAGCTGGATGAAGTTGTAAAGTTGAAGTTTGAAGAGCCCTTTTCGTGTAACATGAAGAGGACACATGAAATTTTGGAGGTGAGTGGTTACAGTTTGTTTCTTTCTTATTGGCCATTTATGCGAGAGGAACCATTTCAATTATATTTCAGAGCTCTGGTAACTTTGGTTGATTTCTTCCACGTAAGTGAGTGATTGTATTTTAAATTTTATTAGTGTTTTAAAGTAGGGATTGTCTTAAAAGTGATGGTAAAGCTTTTATGGTGTTACATATTCTTTATGATTTATGGTCCAAGTATTTTATGTGATTCTTATTCTACTTGCATCTAAACTTGATTATATTTTCTGCCATATCAGAGGAGAACTGGAGGTTTGGTGATATGGAGATCAGGCAGTTCCATTGTCTTGTACAGGGGAATGACCTACAATTTTCAATGTGTACAATCATATACTAAACAAAGTGAGGATAATGTTGATGTTTCGCCACATACAGAGAGAATAGTGCGTGATTCTACAAGTGATGCGGGGATAAAGCTCCTTGTTAACAATAAGTATTTGAAGAATCTATCTGAAGAGGAACTCATGGACTATAGTGAACTGAACAATTTGTTAGATGAGTTGGGTCCACGGTTTAAAGACTGGTGTGGTCCAGAGCCATTGCCTGTGGATGCAGACTTACTTCCTCCTATAGTTCCTGGGTATCAACCTCCATTCAGGATTCTTCCTTATGGGGTAAGACAGAGTTTGAAAAACAAAGAGATGACATTGTTTCGTAGGCTTGCGAGAAGAATGCCTCCACATTTTGCCTTGGGTATGGCAGAACTAATATGTTGCAGCTGTATACATTCAATCGTATGATTTTAATTCCAAATATTACTGTAGGAAGAAGCAGAGATCTGCAAGGTCTTGCAAATTCCATGTTGAAGCTATGGGAAACGAATGCCATTGCAAAGATTGCTATCAAACGTGGTGTACAGAATACACGTAATGAGAGGATGGCAGAAGAACTCAAGGTGAGGCATTGCCAAGACTACGGTGATGATTTTACTTGAACACTCACACGCAAACATATGACCATGGTTGTCCAATTAAACACATTTTTCCACTTCTCGTACAAAATCAGTCATCTAGTCCTTTGTCTTCTGCATTAAACTTTAATAGGCAGAGGAAAATTTTCGAGTTCCCTCAATAAGATGCTAGTTATAAAAAGTAAGTGATTAGCACATTCAATTGTTGTGGGAGTTGCATTGACTGTGGAGATTTTTGGATGAAATGAAATATGTCAGGCTGTCTATTTGTGATCTAGACTGGCATCTGTTTTCCAGCAACTACTATTTTAACGGATGATGAGTGGTGTCTGAATTTTGTCTGTACAAGTGTGTAAGGACATTCTTATCTTCCTTCCTTGACAGGGTAATGTTCTTGTTAGGATCCTATTTGGATCAATTATTCAGCACTCTGATTTTGTTTTCATTTAAATTCTTATCAAAGGCAGGCTGCTAAATTTGATATTTTAATTGAAGTTTGAGATTCTGGAAATCTACTATGTTCTACCTGCCTGATCTCGACCGCTTCATATTACATACCCATCATTGACAGTATCTTCCTTCTGTTTTCTCTTCTTTTTCTTATAATAACTGTTGCATTCCTGTCTTGCAGGTACTGACTGGGGGAACACTTCTTTCTAGAAACAAGGAGTACATTGTATTTTATAGGGGAAATGACTTCTTGCCACCTGCTGTTCGGGAAAAACTGAGAGAGAGGCGGCAAGTTAGTTACCTCAAACATGATGACGAGGAGGAAGCCCGGCATGTGGCATCAACTTTTATTGATTCTACATCTAATACTACTGTGGGCTCATTGGTTGCTGGCACCCTTGCTGAAACTATAGCAGCAAACTCTAGGTGGGGGAATCAACCAAGACGTGAAGATGTGAAGGAGATGATGAGAGAATCAGCTTCAGCCAGGCGAGCCTCATTAATCAAACGTCTTGAGAATAAACTAGCTATTGTAAGTAAAAGTTATCTGAAATAAAGAGATTCTATGATATATGCAAACCTTCTCGAGCACTTTTTGATAATAGAATATATAGGCGAAAGGGAAAGTCACAATTGCTGAGAAGTCGCTAGCAAAACTACAGCAATCTCTGCAACCAACTGAACTGCCAACTGATCTAGAGACCTTAACTGATGAGGAGAGGTTCCTGTTTCGCAAGATTGGTCTTAGTATGAAACCATACCTTCTCCTAGGTAAGTATGTATGGCCACCTTGATTCTAGACTTGGTGATTTTAAAAGGAAGTGTTGGTTATGCTTATGTTTTCTGTTGCAGGCCGGCGAGGACTCTATGGTGGTACCATAGAAAATATGCATTTACACTGGAAGTATCGTGAATTGGTGAAGATAATTGTTAAACGGAAAAGTTCTGCACAAGTAAAGCACATTGCTATTTCATTGGAGTCTGAGAGTGGTGGAGTTTTAGTATCAGTAGATAGAACTATGAAAGGTCATGCTATTATTGTCTATCGTGGAAAGAATTACATGCGGCCTTCTGAAATGAGGCCGAAAAATTTACTAACGAAAAGGCAGGCTTTGGCCAGGTCAATTGAACTTCAGAGACGAGAGGTAACATTAAGATAGGTTTATGCACCTTTATGTGAATTAGGATGCATCATCTTTCTTTTAACCCCAATTTTTTATTTACAGGCTTTGAAGCACCATATCGTAGATTTACAGGAGAAAATTGAATTGCTCAAGTCTGAACAGGTATGACATTGCTTTTTGTCGTGTATTCCATTATGACTGAAAATTGCATAAGCTATGCTGTTTGTTTACTTAATTTTTATTTCAGGAAGAGACGATTTATTTAGATAAATACTCTATGTTGGATGATTCTTCTCTTTCTGATGGTGATGATGAAGAGGTAAATGAAAATGAACTCTTGCAATCTTTCAAGCATGAATCATGTAGATTGTTGCATCTGAGCATGACAACATATTGCATTAATCTTTTTGTTTGGACAATAATTTCAACTCAAAGCTACCTTTAAATCGTTAATCTATTCGCATTTTGAAACTTTATGTGGATGATTGTGTGCTAGTAATCTAACAAGCGTACACAGTGCTTCACACGGATCCTTTTCTAGGGATTGGGTTCAATTCTGGTATTACATGCAAAACATTGATCCTCCACTTGAGCCTTTGCCCTGTATGCAATTGGACTTACCTTCTCCATGCTTAATTAACATTGTGTGCGTTGCATGATAGACATAGCATTTATGGTAGATGAATTAACAAATTGCTATACTCCAACACAGCAGCAGGAAGCAGAGGGAACATATCTTGAAGAATACGACAGCTGCAACGAAGACGCTGATGACCAAGGCTAGAATTCAATTCAACTGACAGCATGAAGAAGGCGATATGAGCATGTTGCATGGCAGCATTATGTGCATCAGGCTCACAGGGCGGTATCTATATCAATGAGGATAATCTTAAGCACAGGATGGTGTCACTGCCTGCACTTCTACAGTGTAAGCACAAATGTCTAACGAACAAATACATTATCCGATTCTGACCCGATTCGAGGCATGACAGGTTTTCACTGTCCTCTTTTAGCTTTGATGAATGGATTGAATTGAAGCGAAGGGTAGAATTGGTGTCCTTGTTGCATATGTTAGTCAAGTTAATTTTCCTTCTGAAAATATGCAGAGTTGGGACTAGGGACTCTCAGACCATTACAGAGAAATGCCTTCTGCGGCCAACCAATTTTTATTACAATGGTTTAGGAGTTTGCTAATGTTGCTCATACCTCAAACACCATTTTCTTTATATAGTGAACAGGCACTACGGATGAAAGATCAATCTTTTAAATCAAGGCTTGATCCCTCTATATTGCAGATAAAAGGAATTATGAGGAATTTATAGGGTCTTTGGTTCACCTGTTTGAATAGATAAGGAATAAAATAGTTATTCTTAAAAATAGAATAAATTAGGAATATATTGAAATGGATATTACTTAATTTGGGTTATTCCTAAAAATTTCTAATGATAATATATGTCAGTGTATGACTTGAAAACGTAAATTTGAAATGACAAAATAATAAATAACAAAAGATCAAAATATTCATTGTACTCTCTACTAATTATAATAATAATAATAATAATAATAATAAGGAAAGAAAGAGGGAGAAAGGTTGTTTTTACTTATTTTACATTTTACGGAATAGGTAAAAATAGAAGAGAGGTATCTTTAACTATTTCTCAAAATGTAGAAATAATTAAACCTGAGATTGGTTATTTTGTATGTTAATTTTTTAACCAAATAAATGAATAATCATTCATCAGGAATACATCGGTAACAGAATAGTTATTTCACTGAAGTCATTTAGTGTTATCATGAAAAGAGAGATGAAAGATCAAACTACGGTTATTATCAATTTGATCTTTTTTTAAACAAGACCATTGAAGAAGAAAAATCAGAAACAAAAGTCAAACTGAACTATTTTCTGCGAATTAAAAAAAGGGCAATATTCAAAAACTTGTTATTGTATACTTTTCACTCTGCGCAGTATGGGAAACCATGTAATGCGCAATATTCAAAAACTTGTGATTGCATACTTTTCACCCTGCAACTACACAGTTTGGGAAACCATTTAATGCGGATTTGGGGGGAAAAAATCTCAGAGTAATTACATAATAAAAATAGAAGTTTAGAAAATGTCTCCAAATTTTCCTGAAAATGTTGACTTTTTAATTTTAGTTTTTGATTTTTTAAGCAAAATTATGTTCTTTGATCAAATAGATGCATACTAAGTTTGAGTTTGATATAATTTAATTTGATTTGAAGTAAATAGATTAAGTTTTAAATTGAATTTAAATTTTAAATACATCCGGTTTGATTTTTTATTTTATTTGTTTTAAAAATTATCAAGTTATTATATAATTTTTATGTATTAGAGTCTTTAAATTTGAATATAATGATATTTAAATTATAAATAAACAGAAATTTAATTAATTTAATATTTAAATAATATTATTAAAAAAAAGTCAAACTAGAAGAATATAATGTAATTGACCCTAAAACGAATGCCGGAGGATAGGTGACGCTGAAAATAATAGTCTCCATATACATTCATTAAATCGTAATAGTTAGCATCAAAATATGTTCAGACTTGCCTCTTTGTGTGGGTAAGTGAAAGGGAGAGTCTCTTATGAGAGTTTCTAATGTTTAATTTTATTCAAATCTAAGTTATTGTTCACATGTGCTTCCTCCCTCTTTCTTCCTTCTTCCTTCCAGTGGTTTTCGGTTGAAGAAGGTCTCCATCAAGAAAGCAGGTTTAGAGTAGGGCCAAACTTCAACTAAAGTAAAAGAGTGGGGACCTCAGAAGTAGAAAGCTGCGTTATACCAAATCAAGTTTCAACGTACGAAATCATCTCTAATGATTTTGTTATTCGATCTTATCTTCTTTTTCTTTTTTCTTTTCTTATTGAGATTATTAGAAGGGTCTCAATTATGAGGAAATACTTTTAAGTCATTCACACCTAGACTAATCCTTACTTAGGCTGAGTAGTTCCCTTATAAGAAGTAAAACTCTGATCTCAAATTATAAGCGATTGTATACATGAAGGCGATTCTAATCCACGATCTCACCAGCAACCTATCTTATCTTATTTCCATGAGTTTTATATAAAAGTGTATAGCAAAAGTAAAACAGGTTATCTGTCGTCCATTAAACATTGATTTTTATTTATATTATATCTAATTTTGTTTTTAAAGTATTCATTAAATAAATAAATCATATTTAGAAAAGCACCAATATTTTACATCCTCGTTTCAAGTTATGGTTTTTGATTAATCAGTCTCTTTTGTTTTGGTGTTTTCTAAGTTATGTTGGATTTTCTAAAATTCATGCTCTTTATAATTTTTTGCTTTTTATATTAACTTCTTTGTTTGATTTAGTGTTTAATACTTTCTGAGTTTTAGTATGTTGATTTCTTTGTATCTAATATTGTTGGGTTTATATCAAGTCTAAATTTTTATGCTTAATAATCTTAAAGTTCCAGACGTTTTGTGCTTCTATATGCTTTTTTTTCTTGAGTTTTCAAGTTTTCTATGATTTAAAGTCGAGTTTTTTAATACTTTTGTTACTCTCTTATTATCTAGATATTGTTGTTTTTCTAAAGATAAAGAGATTTGTTATATTTTAGTTTTAAAATATTTTTAAAAAATTGAGTTATATTTTATTTTTATTTATTTATGTATTTATTGTAATTTTATTTACATAATGATTTAGCGTGCTAATTTTATTTATTTACTCTTTTAATTTGCATCACTATTTTATTGTCACATCTGCACGTAAGTAAGGATGTTAATGGGAGGTTGGGTAGCCCCACAGGCCTGCTCGGAGATTAATTGGCTCGTTCATCCTTATTTTTTTTAAAATAATTTACAATATGACTTTTTTTATGTCTGGTCCGCCCATAGGTTTATTAGCCCGATTTATTCTTATTTTTTTAAAAATAAATTTATAAAACGACATTATTTTTATTCTCTGCAACTTAATTAGGTCAAACTATTTTAATTCATGATCCGATTAACCTAGACCAAAATCGAACAAGTTGAAAAAGCTCTCCTTAAATTAACATCTCTACATGTAAGGAAAGAAGTTGTAGAAAAAGTAGGGGGGAAAAACTAACGAGGACCTTGAATTGGATAACAGCTAAATTGTCCCATTAACAACTGAATTTTGGGGGGGTATTTTCAGGCTTTAAGCTAGCCTAGTCCTTGAGATACCGCCATAATGGTCAAAATGCTCTCTTCTTTACAGTGGCGAGCTATGTTCTTAAATCTTTTAGTGTTGAGAATTCATGAATTACTTTTCCGTAAATGAGTCATAGTAATTCGACATATTTTTTGGGAAGATAATTGAAGTGCGGACTGACTTGCACATCATGCAACGTAGTTCTTTTTAGGGATCATTACTTTTGAACACCCACCTAAAAGATACATACCTATTCTATTAGAAGATGAGCCGAAGGTCTGTCACCCGAATGTTATCGCGTAATTTGTAACGTTTATTTTCCTATAAAAAAGGACCTAAATTGTCCGTATTTAATAAAGACATCACGATTCACGAGATTGTGATTCTAATTAAGTCGTTCATATTCAGGTATAACATTCTATTCTAAAGCATATTATAATAAACTACTTAGGTACTTTTAGTTCCTAATACTATAGTAGTGGGATTTGGGAATCTAACTTTTTGTTAGACAAAAAGACAAAAAGTTGAAGAAAACAGAAGAAGCATATGACTAAATTTACAACAAAAACTAATAATAATAATAATAATGAAATTGACGAATTAACGATTCTAACTAAAATTATAAATTTTTAAAAAATTTATAATATGTTAATTAAATATGAAAAAGAGTTTTAATTTAAAGATATCAAAAAATTTTAAAAACTTTTTTTAGAGAAACGAATTTATTAAAGGAAGAAACCAAAAAAAAAGAAGCAACTAAATCCAAAGTTAACAGGCTTTACCTAATATACTTTAAGCTTCCTCATAATTGATTATATAAGAAGGAAAATTAGAACAAAGAATTGAAATAATACTACTTAAGATACTATCCCAATTAAGTCAGCTTGCAAGAAACATAGGTATCCTTGCTAACAAATCAGAGGCTTTATTAGCATTTTGATAAGTTCATTAGTTGGACAAATGTTTGAAGTGAGTCTTAAGCGCAAGGTACTCAGTAAATATTAAACCAACCTCTAATAAATTACTAAACCAACCTCTAACAAGTTGATGGAGGAATCATTGAACTATTAATTAAATATGTGTTTTTTATTTTTAAAAAAGTTCAACAATTATTTACTATTATTTTTAGTAATGGTTTGTAAAGTAGAAGAAAACAAGCATATCACTAAATTTAGAAAAAAAAATGTTAATATATACTAAATTTAAATTGATTAATTATAATATGATAAAGTCTAAATTTAAAAATCATATATCAAAAAAAAATTATAACTTTTAATTTACATACCAACAACTACAACACAAAGTAAAAAATTTGTTGAGATACGGAATCTAGAAAAGTCTGGTAATACGTAATTTAACTTTAATTAATAAAGAGGTTGTTTAGGTAAATTAACAAAAATAAAAATAAAAAGTAAGATTACATATTAATTTTGATCTTTTAAAAAATGTTTGGAGAAATCTAACCCTGGCGTGTTAGATTCTGGATGTTTAAATTTTCTTTAAAGATTAAAGAAAAGAGGAAGCATACACGCCGCGTTCCTTTGCCTTGACTATTTTCAAAACCGCATGAGAGTCGACTTTGACCTTTACTTTTCAAGGATTCCATGGCTGGCTGTGACCTATTGCCTCTAACCCTCCCTCTCTCTTTCTACTTTTCTTCTCTACTTTTCATACTCATAGACGTTGGTGGGTCCTCTGTCTTACTGTTCCACTCTATCTCTCTCTCTCCATTATTGTTCTCTGATCAACAATCCTTAACCCTACTGATACTTTTCAAATATTTCCACTCTCACTTTCACCTTCACCTTCCCTACTTTACTTTCCCATTTGATGATCGATCTTGTCCTACTTTCACCATGTGCCAAAAATTTTGCAACCTGGTGCTCTTCACACTTTGCATGGATTGAAATTTCATGGATCCAATTTCAGCATCTTATATAACTTATATATATGGTTTTCAAATGGAGCGTCTATCCATGGCGATCAGGGTCAAAGACATAACCAAAGGAACAATAAGAGGGAGAGAGCTGAAATAGCAGTGCTGTTACTAAAGGGTCCGGTTGTACTCGCCGCTATTGTTCAACGTCGACATGGACGCGATCTTCTCGCTAGGCCAAGTCGAGCGCATCAGTTATCTCCAGATGCTCGTGCAGTCTTTGGGCAGCACTTACATTTGCCTTTGGTCGTATCTGCCTCACCCTTCCAAGTAAGCTTCACTTATACATTCCGTTGTAGCTTTCGTTTCATACATTATATTGGTTCTTAATCATCCCCTTTTTTTTTCTCTCTCTTATCACCAATCCATCAGCTGTTTAATGTTCTATGACGGTTATTTACAAGATGAAGTAGCTACCCAACCCAAAGCTCGAGGACTTTTTGAAGAATATCGGCAAGGATTCTACGCCATCGTCAATGAGTATGACTCACTAGTTTCTCTTAATACATTTCTATGGCGTGATGATCTGTTACTTTACTCTTGCATGTGTGGAAGACTTATCAAACCTCTTCTATTTTCCGATGTGTTTAGTCGAGTTCCGGGACAAGCCTTCCTGATAAAATCTCCCTGTGTAGAGTTAAATGAAATGGACCTTCACATTAAGGCTTCCATCAACTCACAACGGCAGTTCTATCAGGTAACTATAGTCAAAGATGGAATCTTTTACAATAAATTCCAATGCTGTTAACTGGTTGGAAACATTTTTGCATTAGCTGACTTCATCTCTTTGTCTCAATCTGTTGCAGGAAGCAAGGATTAAGGTTAGTTCACTTCCTGATTCTTAGGGCTCTACTGTAGGTGTAGATTCATGTTATAGGTAAGATTTTCTCAGTTTTTCAGATTTCTTTCCTCTTATATATATGACCACAGATAGCAGTTTTCATGGGGTGCAAGAGTGGAGAAATTGAACTAGGCTGGTCCAAAGTTCCCGGAGTAAGAACTCTTCTTTTATATCAGATGTTTCTTTCATCTTTATAGATTCGTAGAGAGGGCCTCACCGTACTTTAAATTTTGTATGTTATTTGCAGATTAACATGGAAAATGAGATGAGAAATTGGTTCCCGGAGGACTTCTCTCTAAAATCTCCGTTGAGAGAACTTTCCAAAACAGTTGATCCAAGTAGGCATTCTTCGTCTTCATCTTCATTGAGATCACTATCCATGGATAGCCCAGATACTTCTTCTTTTCTCTTCAACCTTCCAGGTACATCCCAAATACATGAAACTTTGCAAGAGGGACCATCACCATTGCAGCCACTACCAAGCACTAGTACTTTTCCTCTTCCAAGAGCCTTGCACTCCTTGCAGCCATTGCTAAACCCAACTTATCAACTCCAACAAACTATCCAATCCTTGCAACCAATTTCAAACACAACTTCTCCACTCCAAGAAGCCCTCCAATCTTTGCAACCATTGCCAAACACAAGCAGCACTCAGCAAGAAACCACGCAACTGATGGCCCTAACAAGAGAGAGTGTAGATGCGACAATGACAAGAGCCATTCTCGCAGTTTTGGGTACTTCTTCATCCTCTTCTTCTTCTACGCATAATTTGCTTTCTCTTCGGCGGACGAGAGAAACCGCTTTCAAGAACTTCGCCCCAGATTTGGATCGCAAAAACCCTCTAAGAGTCAATTCACAAAGACAAAGTATGCTCAAACGAGCGATTGCATATTACAGAAGCTTAAACATTGCGAGGCGTGAGCATCTGCTGGGCAGCCGACCTTCAAGCACTCAGTTGCACCATATGATCTCAGAACGGAAAAGGCGCGAAAAGCTTAACGAAAGTTTCCAAGCACTTAGGTCACTTCTTCCTCCTGAGACAAAGGTATGTGAACGATTAACAAAAACGTTAGTAGTACATGAACACTTTTTTGTGCGTTAGTCCTGACTTGTTCCTCTATCGAACAGAAAGACAAAGCCTCAGTTCTTATTCGAACGAGGGAGTACCTGACCTCACTGATAGATCAAGTTGCTGAGCTGTGTCGAAAAAACCAACAGTTAGAGACACAGCTTTCCGTTGCCAAAGAAGCAGCCGAAGAAATAAGTGAAGCCTCCTCGACGGGAAGGCTTGACGTCCGGCTCTCTCACGTACCTGACTCAACTTCATCAGACCATAGAATCGTGGACTTGCAAGTGACCGTAAGGGGAGAACATTCTGTAACGAATGCGGTCGTCCGTCTATTAGAGTTCTTGAAACAAGTTGACAATATAAATGCTGTATCAATTCAAGCCAGCTCGCACATAATAAACTCAACTCCATTCATTCGCATAGTTTTGAGATTGCAGATTGAGGTACGCATCTGACTCAGTGATCATACATAGAATTAAGTGCCTGAACATCGATAATTAGATGATAGGAATACAACATTTCCATACATTATGTGCTTTTATATCATAAATTCATGATATTAGTGAATCTCCGTACAAAACTGAGGCTTGGTTGTGTAAAATTTGCTAACTTGTGGAACTCAGTTGAGCAGACATCGAAAGTACGAGGAGCTTTCCTCATCTACTGTTTGTTTTGTTATTACTGGAAAACGGAACTTTTTTTTTTTGGATTTATCTTCCTTTCCATTATCAAGACCACCCACATGTTATTATGACCATTAGGTTGTAGATTAGATCGTCTGTGTAAGAAAATAGCAAGAGTTTGACAGGAATATTGATTTCTTGCTGCTTTGATCATACTCTTACAGGGAAGCGAATGGGACGAGTCGGCTTTCCAGGAAGCAGTGAGGAGGATTCTTTCTGATATGGCACGTTGACAAGTGGATTGATATATACCACCTTCTGTTCATGTCTCAGTCACTATCACTTATACCCTCCTTTTTTTCGATGAATCTTAGCCATTCATTATCGCCTGCCAATGTTTAACATCTTGTCTTGGATTCGTAAGGCTAATGTATTAGTCCGTGTACAATGCTTTGTTTTAATCAAAGAATCGAAGTTTTCTGAACCGCGCTGATTTCTGACTACTTACAAGTCTGCTGAATGAATCTTGGTAGCTACTTACTTGAACCCTCTGTCTTGTCCTAACATAACCCGAAGCCTTTTGTACTGAATCCAAACATAACCTGAAGCTGTTTTCTTTGAACTCCTACTTGTCGCCCAATTTGACTCTAATTTTCTATCGGCATATTTGTCAGGACCCTTTGAAGAGGGGAATTGAAAGACATGAGATGGATGGAACGATTGATTCAACTTTGTCAACTTCAAAAAACATCTTTTTGATTTGAAGGAAAAGAGAAAAACTCACCAAACCACGCACCTTAACGAGGTTCTTGCAATTTTTAAATTCCAAGGACTTAGCACCTAACTTCTTGATGATAATTAAGTATGATATGCACATACTAGAACTGCTGATGTGTCTGGAAATAGGGAGAAAAAGGGTAGGTCTTTTTTTCCTTTGTGGAAATCAAACATTCAGTCCTTTTCAGGTGGCGAATTTGACCGCCATCTTCCATGTTGAATGAATCTAGTGATCCCTTATTGACGACCGTATGATGATGATCTTACTATTTTTGTATTTTCATAAATAAAAAATTATGTTTAAAATTGAATCTTTATAACACTTATTTCTTTAAGAGAAATGGCAATTCAGGGTCTTTCTTACATTTTACAAGTCCTAGATGAAATAAAAATATTCTATTCCACTTTATTTTATTCTTTACCAAAATTAAGAATGGGCGTTTAATAAAATAAAAACCCTTTTATTACTTTTACAAGGTCTTAACTTTCAAAAAATAAAAAAGAAATAAGGGTCTTTTTTTGCTTTTACCAAGGTCACCCCTCGTGGGATTTTGTTCTTAAGTTGCTTGATTAAAGAATTGTTAGATCATGCAGAACTTGTCAATGTCGTCCAATGTGATCTCTAATTAATTTGAAACATTGGTTTAGACAACATATATAAATTAAAGCATCTAGAGTATGGAAGAATATGTACGAGTCTCGAAGGTTTAATTAACAATGATTGTAATTAGCATCTAGAGTATGGAAGAATACGAAAGAGTCTCGAAGGTTTTGAATCCTCGAATATATAATTAGCATCTTTGAATCGTCCAATTTTTAAATTCAGTTTTTACTTTTCGGTTAGATCTATTTTAATGAATTTTGTTGTTAAAATAATTAATCTATTAATTAATTGGTCAATTTTTTATAAATTAATAGGTTTTTATAAACTAAAATAAATCAATTAATTTTCATTTAACAACCCTTTTTTCAATTCAACTTTAAATAATTCGAAGAGTAAGAATAATCTCCTTTAATGATATTTTAAGTTATTTAATTTTATTCAATATTTAACTAATTATATAACAGTTTTATACACCTTTTAAAACTTAAACTTTTTATTTATCTGTTTAGCTTTTACTCTTATTTTTAAAACATTAATATAAACACAAAACATGGTCACATAAAAGGAGATAGAATTGTCTACCTTCTTTATGAGTCAAGGGCAGGAAATAACATCATTATGTTGCCTAGTCTCTTAGCAACCAATACTTGTGTTGCATTGAAAAGGGAATCAAGAGAAGCATCGGATGAGTTTCTCAAATCTATCAGTTCTACCATAGAAGTTACAATTAACCTAACACCAAGTAATCGGGATTTATTTGGACCATTTACTCTTAAATTCAATGTTTGGTGGAACCCATACCTAAAGTTGGGTCCAAGCCTCGATCAAATTCCATCCATTTTTACCTAAATTTTGTATTATTTTAATCATTCATTCCTTTATTTACTTAACAAAATATTTTTTAAAATTATTAAAATTTAAATTGTTTGGATTAATTCTATCTTTATATGTTAACTTTAGATTAAAATACCAACTTTGTCGATATCTAAAAGTTAATTTAGGAATTATCCCAATTCTTTTTAATCAAAATTTAATATCGTGCATGTGATTATATGCATGCGCATCATGTTAATCCGAGTTATTATAAGAATAATAGTTAATTACAATAAAATTAATTAATTTGAGTAATTTATTTAAAATAACATATATAAAAGGTGTAATTTATAAAATATTATTATTTACCGATGTTGAGCAATGAATGAGATATGGCAGTTGCTCTAGAAAAGATATTGAAGTGGTCATGGTCATTTCGTAGCAAGTCCAACTCCTACGGCCAAGACAAGTGTAAAAATGCAACTCAAGTCATTAGGATATACTTTTTAATTTCACTTGAGGATTATTATTTCACATTGAGTCACGTGACGAACATCGGTGTTGAACGTGGATGTTCATGTTTGAATTACTAAAAAAAGTGAAAAGTGGGTTCGGTTCGGAGTCATTTTGGTTGTTGTTGTCACTTGTAATAGTTATTTATTACAAAAAAGGTAAATTTCCTAGAACGTGTGATTTTGCATGTTTTATATAAAGCGAAGCTGTCAACCTCAACTAGTAAATATCAGATTGTTCTAGATTTAAGTTCTAAACTTTTTATTTACTGATATTATATACTTCACATGTATGGTTGATGATTAGATATGATTTTAGTCTCACAACCATATTTTTTTAGGATATCTTTGCATCTCCTAAAGTGTTAGAACATTTTTTAATAATTATTATTTTAATGTGTAGTAAATGAATTATCGCGTATATATATATATATAATTGTTTATAAATTATATATTTAAAATAAATAATTTAATAAATTAAACTATTGCTTTAGCAAATAGATTTTGGAAGGCATGGTGGCTTACAAAATCAAATTAGAAACTTAGAAGAGTATTGAAATTGCTAATGATTAAAATTTTGAATTGGTCTTATTAATTTTTGTTAGTTATATTTAACTTAATAATCAAAATTTTTACTTTATTATTAAAACTTGATCCATCTATTAATTTATTGACAAAGTTTTATAAACGAATTAATTTTTATAGACTATAATAAATCAATTATTTTTTATTTAATAATCTCCTTATTCAGTTAAATTTCAAAATTTTCAATAAATAAGGGTAGTCTCTTTTTTCAATTCTATTTGAAATTTTTAATTTTATTCAATTTTATTATGATAGTAAAATTGAGTTTCTTACTTGATTTAATTTTAAAATGATGATATATTCAATAATGTAGTTAAAATATGTATTATATTATTTTTTAAAATCCACACAAAAGTATTACATAATAATAAATTGACTTAGATTTAGGACAGTCGGTTCACAAAGGAAAATGGTAATAGAAATGAAAATGAATAGAGTGAAGAATGAGGATGGATATAATCATTATAATTATGATGATCGGTTAAGAGGAATGAATGATTATGATTACTATCAGTAATGGTTGGTTTGTTAAAAATATTGAGAAATAAAAAATTGTTATAATTTAATTAATTAAAATATAATTAGTTAATGAATTATGTTTTAATTAATTACATTATAATTAAAAAATAACTAAGTGTCATAAGGATACTTGCATGTTAATAAGGAATAAAAGTCATTCCCTTGGCATATGAGAGGTATAGAGTAATACCAAGAAGTGAAATATTACATTCAATCATATTTAATAATCAACCTACATCGTTCCTAAACCCTGTTAGATCTCTGGACCAAAACAAGTTTTAAAGTTTTTTCAAATATTTTAAACTTTTTTTTTAAATTTTGGATTGGGTTCAATTCAGTATTGCACGTTAAGTCAATTTAGACTCTTCAAGCTTGGTCAGGACAGATTTTCTAAATCCAATTTCGATTAAGTCCAAAGTTTCAAACTGTTATTGGGTTTAAGTCATTTTAGGCTGAGCCGAATCCAAACACCAACGCTAAAGAATAGAAAAGCCTCATGAGAAGTATGCCCATTCTTGATGTATGCAAGCACAGAAGATCATAGTACTACAAAGCATTCTCGAACCTTATGTTCTTGCGAGCTGCAGTGGATCTAAAGGTATTTTAAACTCAAAAAGGCGAAAACCTAATGCTTTCGATTATTCAGGGCCTGTTACTCTTTATCAAAGAGTAAGAAACCGAGAAACGAAAGCACCAAGTCCTCCAAAATGATTAGAAGAATGTCAAATCTGAAGCCCCTGCAATCCCTAGCGCATCAATTCCTCCAACGATGCAGCGTAAGCGGCACAGCTAAAGGCAAAGGCAAAGACGGCCAAGCCAAGAAACGCTCCAAAATCACCACCAAAAAGAGCCCTAAAGACCCATCAGCTGTCGCGTCCACCCGATTCGACTCCGACAAATACCGCCTCTATGAACAGTGCATCAATGCCCCTACTCCTGTTCGCTACCTCAAACCCCAGGCCCGAGCAAGAGAGGCCGAGCGCGAGAAACTAGGCCTCGAAAGCAAAGAACGTCTACGGGAGAAGGAGATCTTGAAGAAAGGAGGGAGGCAAGCAT
>JANVCL010000008.1:2716629-2731461 GCA_026546855.1 Erythroxylum incrassatum | reverse complement strand
TCATTCTGTAGTGAGACAGATTAGGCAGACTAGCACCAGGAATCAGATCAATTTGATGTTGAATATCCCGTAAAGGTAGCAACTCAGGTGGTAATTTCTCTAGCTTCAAATCACCAAATTCTGTTAACAACGACTTCACAGCTTCAACTTCTTAGTTCCAAATGACTGTGTAACTGTAAGTGCAAACCAACTACGTTCTTACATGTTATAGGTTCAGTAATTCATGCTCCAATCCAAAACTGCGAAAAAGAAACACTTAGTACAATTTTAAGTAGCTAGATTCTATGTCTACGAGGGCAAGCAGGAGGTTTTGTCCTAGGTTCAGTATCCCATGTTCTGATTTCTTATTCACGATTCCTACCACTGGACTCACTAAGCCTTGAATTCTATATACATTTTATAATACTAATGGAATCCGATTAAATAACATACTCGATCTTATATGACTTGAATATATTACTTGTTGGTTCACCCTGAAAAGTCGTTGCTTTCATGTAAAAGGAGTTCAGATCCTCTGTCTAATGCTACCGTGTCATATTGTGTCTAATGGCCAAACGACCTCGTTTTTCATAAAATCTTGACAGATGCATTAGACAGAGGGCAGACGCCTGTGGGACCCACCCACAGGCGCCGTTTTCAAGCTAAACATTTGGCCGGCTTTGAATTTCCAAAGCAAAATTTTTGTACTTTTGTTCTTATGTAGTGTAAAGTTAATCTTGCTTCAAGCATTTCATCGAACAGCTGATGAGCACCGCATCTTCCCAATAGAACTAGAAGCTTCGTGTAGGTTTCTTCTTTTTGATGTTAGAAAGGTTGTTGCTTTAACATCTCGAAAACCTAGTGAAGAAAAAGATTGAAACTTTACAAAACCCAATTGCCAAAAATACTTGGAAATGTCAACAACAAATAAAATGAGGAAGAACCTCAAGTGTTTGTGACCTTGTTTCTTTTGAATGGAATTAGACAGAGCTTCAGTGATGGTATTGGCCCAGGCCTTAGCATCAAACTTGCGGTCGAGTTTCTTCTTAAGATTCTTAATGGGGTCTCTCTTAGGACGTGAAATTTAAGTGATGACTGGGTACTGGCCTCGCTTCCAATTTTGTTGCTGCTTTTGGGTAGAAGAAGAAGAAGAAGAAGGTGCGATTCTAGTAGAGGGATAAGTACATCAGAGAAGAAACATTTGATGATTTTTTATTTTCTTGTTATTGTTTATGTTGACATTATTGCAAGGAAGAGGAGAGGAGACAAGTGAAGAAGAGAAAGAGCATAACATGACTGATTTTCGCCAAAAGTCAAACAATTTCTCCTTCCATGCTTCGCTTTAGAAGCTTCACCCACTCTTGCTCTCTCAAGTTTTATCTCACACTTGTCCTTTTCTTCTTCAATTACTCTGCTTATATTTGTTCACTGCTCTTGATATTTTCCCTCCTAATCCAAACTAGCAGCCCGTTTGGAAAGGAGTAAATTGAATTTCAGCTGTTTGGAAACACAAAAATGGGATGAATTCAATTCATGCATGTAATTGAAACTCATCTCCTTTATAAATTGAATTCGCTCTTTTAAGTATAGGAATTCAATTACATTGAAACTTGAGGAAGACACCTTTGACTAAAAAATTGTTGTTTGCTGTGAATTTATAACCAGACATTCATCAAATTTTATATATTTATTGTAGGTTTTTATTAAGTATAATTATTTGCCATGTATTTCTTATCAAGAATCACTCTGTGCCATTTAAATGTAGCGTCTTGCTCTTTTGTTCTTTGGACTACTTTACTTCTCACTCTCTTGTACTTCACTTGATTAGATTCTAAAGACTATTAATTAAAATATTATTAATAATTAATTAACAATAATATAATCAATTAAAATATAATTTATTCATTAATTAAAAAATATTTTTTTTTGAAAATTTAAGATACTTTAAATTAATAAAGAAAACATCAGGAACAATGTACAAAGAATAGCAAATCTAGAAAGGTAAGACAAAAGAAAAAAAGCCTTCAGGCCACTGACACTAAAGTGTCAACATCACAAGAAACTTAATAGGAAACAGAGCACAAATAACAACACCAAGCTACTTTAAATACGCCAATGCCTTCTCATTGCCAAAAAAAGTTGATCCTGCTTCCCATGCCCAATAATGACCTCCCAAACCAAGTTTATAATGCAATCTGATAACATATATTTGTTCTGTTCCATTTGCTTGTAAATACACCTATTTCTCTCCCTCCATATGTGATATAGAACCATCTGAAACGAGGTTCTAAGTGTAACACAGTTCTGCCGTCTGTCGGCATGAATAACCTCGTCTAGAACCTCATACCAGTCATAGGTAAAGTTGAGGAAACCTAGCATAGATAAGATTTGATTCCACACTGCTTTGGTATATTCGCATTCAAAAAACAAGTGATTTCGACTTTCATTGACTAACTACAATATTTTAATTAATCAATATGTTGTAATTAAAATATTACAATATAATTAATTAAAATATGATTAAAATATAAATATTTTACAAATCAACTACTAATAATGGTAATAGTAATCATTCATTCCTCTTAGCTAACCATAATAATAATAAAAATAATATTTATTCTCATTTCTCATTATTTTCATTCTCATTCCAAACAGTGTAATTGAATTCATTTCTATTACTACTGAGTTTGTTCTAAACAGTGTAAATTGAATTCAATTCAATCTCATTAATGTAATTGAATCCAATTCGTTAATGAATTTAATTCAAAAGTTTCCAAACAACCCGTAAACAATGGAAGGAGCCAATTTAGACACAAAAATTTGAAGAAGCCATTAGTAAGAAAATGGTGGTTATTAGCTTTCTTTCTTCTTTTTTTAACTAATCAAGTTCTCTATTTTCAAGCCTAAAAAAGAATGAGATCGTGCAATTCAGTGAACCCTCCACTCTTCTGATTCATTTTGATCATTTGGTAAAAGAAATTTTACCGATAAATTTCTGCCAGTCCATGACTTCCAAACAAAGGGGAAAAGGTGAAATCTTTTGCTACACAGTGACGGTTTTTGTTGCTTCTTCGTTTCCAAAATGATAGAACACCAACACTTCCCAAAGAATAGGGAAAATGCTCAAAAAGTTACAATCTTTTTCGGTAGTACTATCCTATCCTATGTAGGATGAGAAGAAAAAGATTGTCTTATACTCTACTTAATGGATAATAGACACTGAGCCAATATCTAAACAAAATGTATTAAACAGAGCACCCATTTGAGTAGTTCACTAACAAATCTCAAACACTCAAACTTGGCTTTTCTACGTATTCTTTTGTTGTAAATCTTTTAAACTATATGATAATAACAACGTGATCAAAGGTAGAGAACAAAATTAAGTTTAGAAGAAGGGAATGAAATAAATAATGAATCATCAACTTTTGTACACACCACTGCTGCAAGGGCTCGACTTTGAGGTACAATGTGATCTTCTCTACAGCTTCTACCAGCAGATACTGAGAATTCGAAGAAATTTTTCTAATCTCTTTATTGCCTCCTCACTACTATCCGATCCAACTTTCTGCCAATGCACAACTCTTGAGATAAAGACGTAATCCATGAGATACCCTCCTAGTTATAATCATTAGAGTTTCTACACCTGATGTTTCCTTCTATCATCTAGATCGTTGCTCGTTTCTGTGTCAGATTTGTACTAATGAGACTCGAACCCTTCTACTCCTGTCAGGTTTTTTTTGCCATCTTCAGTCCTAAAATTCCTTCCACAATTACATTTAGTTGTGATTTCCTTAAATATATTAGTAACTCCAACTTTTTGCCAATGCACAACTTTTAAGACAAAGACGTAATCCATGAGATATCCTCTTGGTTATAATCATTAGAGTTTCTACACCTGATGTTTCCTTTTATCATCTAGATCGTTGCTCGTTTCTGTGTCAGATTTATACTAGTGAGACTTGACCCCTTCTACTCTTGTCAGGTTTTTTTTCCCCCATCTTCGGTTCTAAAATTTCATCCACGACCACATTTAGATGTGATATCCTTAAATATGTTAGTAACTCCAACTTCACATGAAAATCGTATGAGAATAAAGCATCTCCAGTTGGTAAGAATTTAGGGAGATGGATGTTATTTTTAAACGTTCCCTTGTAAACAAATAACAATCTAAACCCAAATGGAACTCAAATAAAAAGCCCAAAGCAAGTTTCAGGATCAAACCTCTCTTGGCATAAGATATTCTTCAGATTCAAGCATGCGAACTACTTGACTCATCTTTAGTCTCTTTTCAGCTTCTGGATCTACACATCTTAAACCAGTTAGAAGAGCTCGCTTAAAGGCATTAGTCAATGGTCTAGTCTTAATCGTAGGGTCTACCACCTCTTTTGTGCACTTTCTTGCAACCATCATCTTCCACCATTCCATTAGCTTTGTTTTAAGGAACCAACCATCGGAATTAAAAAGCAACATTGTGAATTATATTTTTGTGATACACAACTATATTCACTTAGGAATCGTATATAAATAAAATAAAAGCATGCTACACTAGATTCTCGAAAAGAAATGGCAAGACAACCTTTTGATCTGGAAGGTAGATTAGCGAGGGAGATTGAAGTGATCGATAGTGATGATGCGTGAAAGACACAACTCCTTTTGTTAAGTTTCCGAGAGAGGGGGTGAATATTTGGGAATTAAGGTAAAATTAGGGTTATGTAAAAATTGAATACATATTGTGTTTTTTTTTCTTTTCTGAAAATCCAGGTGGCATTTAAGACAGATTAGCGAGAGAGATTGAAGTTATCAGTAGTGATAATGCGTGAAGGAGACAACTCCTTTTGTTACATTTCCGAAAGAGAGGGTGAATATTTAGAAATTAAGGTAAAATTAGGGTTATATAATAACGGCACGTATATCTAGGTGGCATTTAAAATTCATCTGGCCTCTCCAAACATACTTTTTATATATAGTAACGGCACGTATATAACACTTTCTAATTTTCGTCCAAAATAGTATAACTTTGAGCAGACTCGTAAACGTTTAGACTTTTATTGAGCAAATTAGAAGGTTTGATCCTAAATTGATCAAATAAAAAAGAAAGATTAGCTCCAATTTGGGCTTTTAGCCAAGATTTAGGTTAGATAATGCGAGAGACTACTTCAATCAAATTCTTACCCCATTCTTCCAGAAAGAGGGAATAATTCATGATTCTCTGGTGTAAGAACTCCACAGTAAAACGGGGCAGCAAAATAAAAAAATGGGCATTTCCTTGAGAAAACCCAGGCCCTATTATTTCAAAACCATATGTCTAAAGTTATTTTGAAAGAAGCAAATCTTAACGCCTCTCATCTCATAAATCATTTACCCTCTCAAACCGAAGGTTTTAATAGTCTTAGGAACAATCTTAAGTCTTAGGGACATTCTTTCAACTTTTTACCCAAACCTAAACATTACAAACAACCTTGTCCCTAGGGTCTCTAGGTGCACATCCGTTATCCATGTCCACATTCAAAATAGGGAGAAATTAGATCCAAGGGCTCTAAAGTGTGTCTTTGTGGGCTATTCGTCAACTCAAAAAGGGTACAAGTGTTATCATCCTCCATTAAAGAAATTCTATGTCTCAGTAGATGTCACATTTAATGACCAACAACTTATTTCACCAATCCTTATCTTTATGGGGAATTTAACTAGAGAAGATAAGTAAGATTTTTTATTTGATTTGCCATTGTCTACGACTCTATCTGATCCTCCTACATCTACTTCCACACCTCTTTGTTCATCTAAAACACCAAATTGACCATAAGAAAAACCTTATGTGAGATTTGGCAAAGGTAAAGTATGCACAAAAATGAATATGGTTGTTCCAGAATCTATGCAAGTCCAAAAGTCCAAATCTGATCCCTTGAATGAGGTAACAATTTCTAACTCTCCATTACAAGATGAAAATGAATTTTATGAGAATAATAATGAGCAAGACCTTCTGATTTCCATAAGGAAAGGAACCAGAGAATGTACACAATGACCATTATACCCTCTTGCACATTTTCTGTCGTTTAAGAATTTTTCTTAATCTCATAGAGCTTTCCTTGTAAGCCCTATCTGAGGCTTTGTCTAAAGGAGAATGGAAACAAACTATGAATGTGGAGATAGAGGCATTAGAAAAGAACAAAACTTGGGGAATTGGTTAAGTTACCAACCGGAAAGAAACCGGTGGGTTATAAATGGGTGTATACATTGAAGTATAGAGCAGATGAGTCGACTGAAAGACGTAAGACACGATTGGTGGCCAAGGGATATACTCAAACTTATGGAATTGATTATCTAAAGACCTTTGCTCCTGTTGCAAAGATGAATATTGTTAGTGTTGTTGTCACTCGTAGCTAATTATGGTTGGGATTTGCAACAGTTCGATGTCAAGAATGAATTCTTACATGGAGATCTAGAGGAGGAGACATACATAGAGGTTCCGCCTAATTATAAGAATAACTTAGCTACTCGTATTGTGAGTAAATTGAAAAAGGCATTGTATGGCTCAAGCAATCACCATGGGCATGATTTGGTAGATTTGCAAGAGTTATATTGGCCATGTGATACAGCCAAGGAGGCCACACACTATTCATTAAACACTCTCCCTTAAGGGGAGTTACAACACTTTTGGTGTATGTCGATGACATAATAGTAACAAAAGATGATATTAAGGAAAAAAGGTTTTTGAGTTAATGTTTCGCTAAGGAATTTGAAATCAAGGCATTGGGGAGGCTGAAGTATTTTCTCAGGATTGAGGTTGCTCATTTTAGGATAGTAATTTTTTTCTCTCAACAGAAGTATGTTATTGTTGAAGAAGATTGAGAGGAAAATTTCTTTATTTTTCTTTTACTCTTTTGGGTTACAATACATCAGAATATATACAGTAAGTCTTAAATACATAATAGGAAACTACCTAATCTAAAAATAGAGAAAAACCTTAACTAAAAACCCTCAAATCAAAGACTATCATTAACAACCATAATATCTATCAAATAATAATAGTGTTTACAGCTAATATACATCTCGACACTCCCTAGGAATAAATATCTTCCATTCTTAACTTGGAAATATTATCATGAAAGTTGGAGCTATTTAACCCTTTGCTAAGAACATCAACGAATTGGTACCCTGTTGGAGCATAAAATAGACATACTAGTCCCTCCTTTAACTTCTATTTAATGAAATGTCTGTCAATCTTGATATGCTTAGTCCTATCGTGTTGTATAGGATTATCACAGTAGGGTTTTACAGGATCTTCCCACTTGACTCTTAAGTCATTTAAGATAATCTTCAGCCACATCATCTTACATAAACCTTAAGCAATTGCTCTGAATTCTGATTCAGCAGATGATCTAGCTACAACAACATGCTTTTTACTCCTCCATGTTACAAGATTACCTCCAAAAAACGTACAGTACCCAGTAGTTGATTGTCTATCCACTATAGATCTGCATCGGTGTAGACTTCAAGGGCAAGATCCTTTTGTCATTTGAACATGATTTATTTTCTTGGATTTCCTTTCAAATACTGTATCACTCTATAAGTGACTTATAGATGTGACTCCCTCAGATCATGCATGAATTGACTAATTACACTTATAAAGTATGCTATGTCTAGTTGAGTATGCGCAAGGTAGATGAGCCTCCCTACAAGCCTCTGATACATTTTCCTATCCACAAAAGGTTCTTCTTTTGCTTCTCCAAGTTTTTGATTAGCTTATATTGGTGTAGATATCGACTTATATCTAATTTTCCTTGTCTCCCTTAATAAATTAACCACATATTTTTGCTAGGATATGAAAATCCCCTTTCTAGAGTATGTCACCTCAATACCTAGAACGTACTTCAATATCCCAAGTTCCTTTATCTCGAATTCCTTAACCAGCCATTGTTTCAATTCTAGTTTTTCCTTTTCATCATTTACAGTGACAATGATGTCATCCATATACACAAGAAGTGTCATCACTCCCCCTACAAACGAGTGCTTTATAAAAAGAGTATGATTACCTTGACTCTTTTAGTATCCAAATGTTTTTATTACTTTGGTAAACCTTCCAAACCATGTTCTTGGTGTTTATTTTAGTCCATAAAGGGCCTTCTTTAATTTGTAAACTTTATTCCTCATTTCTCTTTCAAATCTTGGAGGGATATCCCTGTAAAATTCTTCATTTAAGCCTCCATGAAGAAACGCATTCTTTACAACGTATTGTAAAAGTTGTAAATCAAAATGTGCTGCTTGGGATAGTAGAATCCTAACAGTGTTCATTTTTCCACAAATGCAAATGCCTCCTGATAGTCTGCCCCATAAGTCTTGAGTATATCCTTTAGCCACCAACCTTGTTTTATATCTCTCAAGTGATTCATCAACCTTATACTTGTTTACAACCAACTATGCTCTTCCCCGTCTATCCACAATCTCCCAAGTTTGATTCTTTTCTAGAGCAGTCATTTCCTCTTTCATGGCATTTCTCCATTCTCTTTTTAACAATGCCTTAGGTACGATAGCAGGGATAAAAATGGGGTTAAGGCTTGTACTGAATTTCTATGATTTGGTGACAAATTTTTAAATGACATATAGTGAGACAACGGGTGCATTCTCTACTACCTTTTCTGATAGCTATAGTAAGGCGCATATCATCACTAAGTGGTTCTACCGACTATGTGCTTAGGGATGGATCTGATCTTACCGTAGGGGTTCTTGTCAAATATCGAGTTGGATTCCTAAACTTGTTGCAGGTCTGAAATTATACTCCTAGTATATACCTGCAAAAATGTCAGAGCATTATGAATAACCTAATCTGGAACTTAAGAAGATATAGTTTTAAGAACCTAAGCTGGATTCGGATTAGATTCTACAAAAGTAGAAATTGAAGATGGACTCTAATTTGATGAAGGAATAGGCTCTAATGGAGAATTAGGGAGTGATACTGACTTTACTGGACGACTTGGGATATCAAGGAACAAGTACTATCAAAATATCTTCTAGTAGGGATGTAGTCTCCCCCTGAAGTTTGGATTGTTTGAAGTATGGTTGGTGTTCTATGAAAGTCACATAAGCTAAAACATAAAGTTTTCTAGTTAGAGGATTATAGCATTTGTAATCTTTTTGTGTAGGAGAATAACCAAGGAAAACACCCTTATGTGCTCGGGGATCTAATTTTCCTCTTTAATGTCTATGAATGTGAACAAAGGTTGTGCAACCAAAGACCCTAAAATGAGTACATTAGAACTTCGAAACTCTGGATAAAAGGAATTAAGGACATTCATGAGACTTTTATTAGATAAAACTCAAGAGTGCAGTCTATTGATCATATGAATAGTTATAAGGACGACCTCCCCCCAATAAGGTTTTGGAACATTTTCGTGAAAAAGTTAGGCTTAGTCACATTGAGTAAGTGCCCATTTTTACATTCAATCACACTGTTTTATTGAGGTGTGTCAACACAAGAAGAATCATGAATAATCCCTTGCTTTTGAAAGTATGGAGTCATTGTGTGGTTGAAGTATTCCCTAGCATTGTCTAACCTAAAATTCTTAATTTTAAACGCAAATTGATTGTGAATCATAGAAAGAAAATTAGGGATAACAGTGCTAACATTAGATTTTTGTTCAAGTAAGTAAAGCTGTAACTTTAGTACAATCATCTATAAATGTAACAAACCGTCTAGCACCAAAAATATTTGAAATAGGAAAAGGACCTCATATATCACTATGAATCAAATGAAAAGGTTTAGAACTTCTTTTATTATTAATAGGAAAAGATATATGAGTGTGTTTTGCCAACGCACACATTTCACAATGAAAATCTAAAATGTCTAATCCTTTGAACAAGTTAGGAAACATTAATTTAAGGACTCTAAACATAGGATGACCAAGGCGAAGATGATAGAACCAAATGGTCTTTTTATTGGAAGAATCTAAGCAAAGACAGATAAATTATTCATAATACTCTGAGATGAATCAAGGTGATAGAGACCATTCCTTTCCTTAGCAAGTCCAATCTTCCTCCTTGAGCCTTGATCTTGCAAAACACAATAACCAGGAGAAAAAATTGCAAAACATTTAAGATCATAAGTAAGTTTTTTTATTGACACAAGATTGGTTGATAATTTTAACACATGAAGTACGTTTTTAAGAGTGAGGGTAGGTGTAACCATGATGTTTCCTATACTTGCAATGGTATCCAAGGATCTATTTGCCACTATGATCTTCGTATTACTAGGGCAAAGGTTATAGATATTGAAAAAACATGGTGAATGAGCCATCTGGTCTGTAGCTTGGGAATCAATTATCAATGAATTAATGTAGTTGTATCTGAGACATTCATGCAAGTCAAGAATGAAAACTTACCTGAGAGAGCCAATGAACTAGCCCCAGATGGTTTTTCATAAGAATCTAGCAAGTTTTTCAGTTTTTCTATCTCCTCACTACTGAATCCGCCATTATTCACCTTTGTTGAAGGTGTCACTAATAGTAGGATCCATCAAGTCCCAAAGCCATGACATAATCATTGAACCATCTTCATCCATGCTTCAAATGTTGGGTCTTGCTTTACTGGTCCATTTCCTGTGATATAGCTAAGTCTGCCTTTACCCTTTAGGTATGTACGAATGAATTGAGACTACTTCAGATAGTTTTTTCCATTGAGTCAATAGGAGGCTCTAATGTTTTGTAACTCACTAATTTTTGGGACAAAATTTACCTCCATTGGATGGAATTTTCGGTTGTAGAGATAGTGAAGGAATAGAAGGTTTAAAAAACACAAGACTTTGGAACAAAAATTACAACAATTAAGGCTATGAAAAAAAAACTAGAGAAAAACTAACAACAATGAAGGTTGTACAACGACAAAATTTTGACAAAGAAACCCTCAAGATCTGATCCCATGTTGAAGAAAATTGAGAGCAAAAATTCTTTCTCTTACTCTTTATGGTTACAATACATCAGAATATATGTAGTAAGTCTTAGATATAGAATAGGAAACTACCTAATCTAGAAATAGAGAAAATCTTAACTAAAATCCCTCAAATCAAGGGATATCATTAACAACCATAATATCTATCAAACAATATTAGTGTTTACCGCTAATATACATGTCAACCCATGTTATCAAACTTGGATCGGACCGGCCGATCCGACCGATGACCGGTCGGCTATCCGGTTCGGTTAACCTTAAAAAACCGGTCTTGAATTGAACCAGTGAAAACCGGTCAATTGATCGGTCAGACCGGTCCGGTTCGACAATTTTTTTATTTTTTGGTATTTTTTAATATTTTTAATATTATATATAATTAAATATAATTATTGCATAATTATGACGTCACACGGTCAAACCGGTGACCAGTAAGGCCTCCGGTTCGATGACCGGTCCGGGTTTCAGAGCACTGATGTCAACAGTTACAAATATTCTCAAAGAAACAGGCAATACAACATGCAAACTAGCAAGCACTCCCATGGATCTAAATCTTAAGCTTCGAAAGGCAGAGGAGGATGCAATAGTAGATAAAAAAATGTACTAACGCCTAGTAGGGAAACTCATTTACTTATCTCACACGCTACCAGATATAGCATATGCTATAAGTGTGATTGGTCAGTTCATGCATAGCCCGAAGAAAGTTCATCTGCAAGTAGCTTACAGAGTACTACATTATCTTAAAGGAACACCAGGGAAAGATATTTTGTTTAAAAGGAATGGAGGATTGGTACTTGAAGCATACACTAATGTTGATTTTGTTGATTCAATTGTTGATAGAAGATCAACTTCAGGATATTACAGCTTCCTTGGTGGAAACCTTGTGACATGGAGAAATAAAAAAAAAGGTGGTAGCTCGGCCAAGTGCAGAAGCCAAATTCCGGGCAATGGCTCAAGGTATATGTGAACTACTTTGGTTAAAAATCATCATTAAAAACTTGAAGATTAAATGAGAGGGTCCTATGAGGCTCTATTGTGACAACAAGTCTACGATAAGTACAGCTCACAATCCAGTACAATATGACCGAACCAAGCACATCAAAATCGACGGGCACTTTATCAAGGAGAAGCTGGACAGTGGACTGATTTGTACTCCTTATGTGTCTACAGATTGTATCCTTAAAGATATTATTGGTTAAAATTCTGATAAGATTGGTTAAGATTCTGATAGGATACACCATAATTTATGGCTAGCTTTCTGCTCAGACATTATCTTCAATGCAATTGAGACACGGCAAGAAAATGAAAAACAAAAGCTAATCAGGTTAAAGAATTGGAGTGAGTACAGATTGTCTGCTTTACTTTCCTACAATTGCAATTCATATTTCATGTGCAGGAAAGCGACAAGAGAGCTTACCATAAGCACTTAATCTCTCTTACTACCCCGAGGAGCGCAAACTTTTTCCAACCCTTTACCAAGTGAAGCTCTAAATCCATCTTCCTTCGGTGAACATATTCTCTCCAACCCTCTCCCCAAGGAGGCTCCAAGCTTACCTCCCTTCTTTGGCGAAGAAACATGATTTTCGGGTTCCTTATTCTTCGGATGGATTGTCTGAACAATGGCTTCAATTTCTTCCTTTGCTCTTTCAAAAATATTTGGACCTTTGATCTCATCAATTCTAGTATTAACATCAATGTCATCACTTCTTCCATGAGTTTCTTTATCATGAAGAACCTGTGACTTCTCAAGGTGGATCATCGCTTCGATGTGTTCCTTTGCTCTGTCGATTAGATTTGGTGCCTTTGCCTCGTTGTCTGCCAGTGTAGAGAACAAACATTTAGACAAGTTCAAGATTAACAGAACAGATATGGTAGCAGACAATCAGGAAGTGGTGCCACTCTACAACATCAAAACCATGAAAGGATAAAGCATTTTAAAGCTACGTCTGTCAGGAACCTGCTTTCTCCGCTTCTAACTCTGCCTTTGTAGATTGATCCCTAAACAGAAATGACCACATAAGTACTACAAAACAAAACGAGCCTGCCTTATCTAAAATGTAATCTCCATTCTAGTAGTAACAAGTTGATTCAGACCTTTTATCAGAAACTTTGTGCTCTTTCTTAGTATCAATTGTTTGGACAAGAGCCTCTATTTCCTCCTTGGCTCTCTCAAACATGTTAGGCGCTTTGACGTCATTCAATGGCTCATTACTTGTTCCGTAAGTCTCCTTGCGATGGTGATTGTGATGCACTTTTTTAATCTCCTCTTTTCCCTTCTTAAATAGACTTGGTGGTACCCTCACATTTTCATCTGCCAGACCAGAATAAAAAAAACCATCAGAAAGAACTCAGTTCTGCGTTCTAGTTTGCTTCCAGGGTATTCAGATTTCACTAACTCAACTACAGAATCACAACCTAACAAGTATTGAGATCAAAGAATTTAATCACTGCCCATCAATCAACCTTGACGGAAACGATCACCAAATTACGCATATGCTGCGTTTGAACGTGTTAAAAGGAGAAAATGATGCGTGGCCTTTTCTTCATTTCTTCATTTGAAGAAAAGGAAAACAAGTGAAAAACAAATTTGATCTGCAATATCTTGTTCTCACAGAAATCAATCAAATCAAGTTTTCATAATACATATGCAAAACACGAACAAGTTTGATATGCTGTATCTTGAAAAGTAAACACAAACATTTGACGAGAGACTTCCATGATCAGAAAATGAGAGAAATCGTACCCGAGTCAGCCATTTGATCGAAGCTGAGGACAGAGAGATTCGGTTGAAGCGAGTTGGTGGTTGGTTTTGGTATGTGATTATAATTTTTCAAGGAAACAAAGTTGGTGGGCAATCCGCAATTGATCCAATCTTGTTTAGAAGAGAAACAGACGACGTATCTTTTTGCCACGTCAGACAGTTCAAACTCACATGACTTCCTTTTAAACTGACTTTCCGTTATCTTTCACGTTTTGCATATGACGTTGACGGCGGGTAAGTTTATGATTGGTTTTCATAACATGGACAAAGAAAATTTTAGTAACTAATAAAATTAATAAATATAATGGATAGAATAAATTAATTTATTACAAGAATTGCAAAATAGTATCTAAATTTTATAAAATTACAAAGTAATTATTTAATATATTATTTAATATAAATTTTTTACTTGATTTCAATTATATCTCAAAAAATTGTAATAATATAAATT
Source organism: Erythroxylum incrassatum (assembly GCA_026546855.1). Taxonomy (NCBI): domain Eukaryota; kingdom Viridiplantae; phylum Streptophyta; class Magnoliopsida; order Malpighiales; family Erythroxylaceae; genus Erythroxylum; species Erythroxylum incrassatum. The sequence continues at coordinate 2,717,335 of JANVCL010000008.1, read as the reverse complement.
TAATATAAATTTTTTTTAATATTATTTTCATAAATTAAGATAAAAAACGGTTAACTCTTCAAATAAATATAAAATTAATATTAATAAAACTTAAAATATACATTTATAATACACAAAAAATTATATAGAATTATAGATCGTAAATATGAAATATATCAATTTTAAAAATATTTAATTATATAATCTATAATCACTTTTTATAAGCCTAATTACTTAAAAATGCTAAGTATATTCTTATTTGTATATTTTTTATTTATTAAACAAATTATAATCAAATTTATCATTTTTTAATGTAGAAAATAAATTTTTAATTTTTAATTTATTCCTATAATTTAAAAAATTAAAATTTCAACAAGTATTTTATTTATCGGGCTATACCAACTAGTACCAAATAAAAATGTCAATGGGGCCGCTCCTAGCCCGACCCGACCTAACTATGGGGTAGGGTGACCTATGGCCCAGCCCATGACTCGACAATCGGGATAGGTCAGTCCATAGCTCAACCTGACCAAAATTAGCCTGTGACCTACTCATGACCCTGTCTATCCTGGCCAAAATCGGGCTTGACTAAAATTGATATCCTTAGTATCAAAATTTGGTATCGTACTCTTTTACTTGGTATTAATTTTCTGGTCGATACAATCGATATCAACCGGTAAGGTATGGTATTCAAACCTATAGCAATGAATCCTAATAGGTTTTGGGT
>JANVCL010000008.1:2670827-2692692 GCA_026546855.1 Erythroxylum incrassatum | reverse complement strand
GTAGACCTATGGATTCTCCTAAACATATGATTGAAGAAGGAGAGATAGAAAATATAGAAATTTCCGGGGAACCTGACATGGATAAAAGATCAGTTGGTGTAGTTTCTGAAGATGCCGTGGTTTTAGCGACAAAGGAAGATGAGAGAGCTTTTAGTGTTGCTGAACAGAATCAGTCACCTTTTAGAGGAAAAGTTAAGGTCTTCGAGTTGACTTCCACTTATGCGGATGTAGCAGATGATGATGCTAGACAGCACAAGGCCAAAGAAAGCACTAGTTCTGAGATAACATTTAAGCGGAAACTAGTTGTATACGAGGATCCTATGTTTACTGAAGAGCTAGTTCCGGCGAAGAAACGTGAGACAGGTTGTGGATCGAAGGAATGCAAGAAAGTTTTTGAATCCAAGAAGAAATCTCATAAAGGAAAGGAACAAAATAAAGGTTGTATGGCCACGAAACAAAAAACTGGTACCAGTGTGAAGGATGTGGCATCTAACGATCTGGAATTAAATGGAGCAAAGGTAGATCAGGATGCAACTGTAAGACAAGGAACTGCATCTAGTAAAATGGTACTATGTTTCTTGATAGTTTTTCCAGACTTGATTTTATTATGATTACAAGTTAAGCGCAGTTCATGCTGACCAACAATGTTGGCTTTTAGTCTTGGGTTTTGCTTTAGAAATGGAACATCTTTCTATAGAAGTTTATGCCTCTTTACTCACTGTAGAAAGGGGATGGCAGAGTTGCACAGCTGGTGTCAGTACTATTTATCAGGGTTTGGAATTCATTCATCAGTTTGCTTAAGATGGATGTGCTTCTGGAGTTTCTTATTAATCTCTGAGACTTATATTGAGTGTCTTGAAATTTTGAGTGAATTAATCTGATAGCTAGTAAAACCAAGCAAGTTTGTGCGAACACTTTTATGTTCTCTTTCCCTCCCTCAAATATAGCACATAATCTTATGGGTGCCTATGTGCAGCGAGCTGTTGATGAGACCTTTAAACATAGGTGACATAGAATATTTGACCTTATAACTTGTTAGATTGTTTTTGAAGAATTTTAACTTATTGTTTGCTATGGTTTTCTGCACAGGATGATGCCCCGTGTAATAAGAGAAAACGGAGTGCTCCTTCTGAACAGAGCAAAGCAAGGAAAAAGGTTTATGTTTGTTGATTTATTTTCTTTGGTTTTTGAATAGGTATTTTGCAGTATCTTTGTTCTACAGTTCATATACATGGGAACTCCTTTTGTGTCTCATCTGTACTTTACTTCAACTTTCAACCAAAGATTTAATAGTATTGATCATTGCTTCTGATGTGTACAAAGTTGACTTATCAAATTGACCTTTTTTCTGCAGGAAAAGAAACGAAAGAAGCGAGCAGAGGCCAATCGAAAACTTGGTGTTAAAAGGCTGAAATTGCGCCCTGTGTTGAATAATCCAAAACCAGTACAATATTGCCGCCATTATATCTTAGGAAGATGCCAAAAGGTAAGTAATTACGTCTTATCCATGCATTATAAGTAGCCTTATTTTTGTAATTTTGAAGTCAGAAATTGTTCATCCCGCATTAAAGCGTCCATATAGTTAACTAGCAGAATGTTCCAATGTTCTATTTTGCTGTGATTTACTTGATAAACTGCTATGCTGTTGCCTATGTGAAAATTATTATCTGAAATTCTTGATCTTTATGATTTGGTGGTACTACTTTCATATTACATGCATATCTGATGGCCCTACGTTAATGAAATTTTAATACTTATCTCAAGTTTGGGATGAATCAATTTAACAGTCGCAGAAGTTAAGCTACTACTTTCAATTTTCTTTACCTTCTTTACGTTTATCCCAAATGAAACAATGAAATTAGCCCTTCCCAGCTGTTTCCCTGTCTTATTATCTATCATATAGATCTGGAGACTCCCAATTAGCTGATGTTGAGCCTCATCTTTAGTTAAGAAGGGGCTTTTTTGGGGAAAAAACCCAGAAAGTCATCAAATTTTCTCAAGTTATTCAGTAAACTTAACTCCGATTTTGTTTAATTTCGTCTCTAACTTGTAATGTTGTAATAATAAATCCAAATAGTTCATCCTTGTGGTAAATGATGATCAAAATATATTGAAAAGGTTAAAGAGCTGTGACTGTCAGGTGTATGTGTAGGAACATATCCTAAACGGTGGTTGGGAACTAATTTTGATCTTCCACAGATGCAATGCATGGTTAATTTGGATCTATTTGTTACTAAATTAAAAGTTAAGGTCAGATTGAAAAAAAAAAGTTGAGGGCTTAATAGAATGCTCTTATAAAAGTTACATAGTTGAAATCCTTTTGCTTTTACAGTGCGAAAAATGTCATCATAAGTTGGAGTTTATGCCCGTATTTGATTTGTTGGGTAAGGTGGTCACTTTCTTTTCTTTTTTGATTTTGATAGGGTGAAGAGTGCAATTTTTCACATGACACGACGCCTGTGACGAAATCCAAGGTATAATGCTTCCTTTTCTTTTGTTAGACAAGATATAATCTGTTACTTGTTGCCTTTCTAGTTTCTAATTCTAGTTTGATGATCTTTCCAAAACTGTTCTTGAAATTTGTTGCTGCAGCCATGTTGTTATTTTGCACGCAATTCATGCATGAAAGGAGATGATTGCCCATTTGATCATCAACTCTCCAAGTACCCCTGTACTGCTTTTGTGTCAACAGGTCATTGCAGCAGGGGTGCAGGTTGTATGTTTTCACACAAGGTAACTTCTTTTCTTGAAAGAGTATGTTCTTTATTCAGCCAATTTATAGATGCTATGTAGTACCAATGGTTGTTGGGTTCTTTATCTAATTATTGACTACTATCCTTTCAGATGCCTCCAAAAGAAGAGTTACAGTCTGCTTCAAATGTTGGCTCTACTGACCTTAGGCCTTTGCCTTTGACAGGCACTTCAAATTCAAAGACGCACCTTGATATTAGTGTCAATTCACATCAGGTTCTCAAAGCCTTACCTCATTCTGGAGTCACTTCTCATAAAAAGTCAGGACAGGGTGGGGAAAAGACTCTAGTAAATCTGCCTGCAGTTGCACCCAAAGGCATCAACTTTCTATCTACTGGGGAGTCATTAATTGTCGCCTCCAGTCATCAGAATTCAAGTAGTTTATCTAAGGGAAAAAATATGGGTGTTAAAGTTGGGAATCACGTAGATCAAAGCACACGTGTTCTTAGTGTGGGTGATCAGAAAGAAAAAAGTGCATCAGGTTCAGTTCAAATATCGAACCAGATTGCAGAAGGAACAACTCAAGCTGTGGCAATCAGGGGGGTAAATTTTCTTTCACTTGGCAAATCTCCGGTGGGGTATTCTTCTGTTGGAAAAATTTCTAGCTTGACTGCCAATCAGGGTGATGATGCTCTCAAGTTATTAAACAGTTCGTTAATGCACAATCAACCTAGTTCTTCTCAGTGTATGGACAGCAGGATCCAGGCAAGCAAAGTGCCAGTAAAAAGTGTGTCAGATACCAAATCTCCATTGTCAGTGTTGCAGAAAACTGAACTTTCAGGGGCATTGTTTAAAGCAAACACTGCATTACTTGGTGAAGCTTCCACAGATAGCTCTTCTAGACGTAATAAACAAACTAGCTCGGTTTCCAGTGTCAATGGATCCGTTCAAGAAAGTTGCGGTCCATCTGATAAGCATCAAAATGGAGCTGCAAAACCTGGACAGCTGCTGAGGTTGCCGCTTAGCTCTGATCAGGCTTCAGGTCGCATGTTGCACACAAGCACACCAAACTCAGCCCAAAAGGCTCTCCTCTCAACACTTGCATTTGCGAAAAAGATGGAGTCTGAAATGAAGATGAATAGGCCGAATGTTGATGATCTTGTTGACAACTCTGGGGTCAAGAAGGGAGTTGGTAGCAGTAGTTCTGGTGGTTCCCTGAATGGTTCAGCAATGGCTTCAAAGATCTTGGATTTCTTGACTGGTAAATAAATGAGTAAACTTCCTACTTCTTTGTGTTCTAGCAAGAACTGCAGCTAAACCAAAGATTTCTTTAACTCACAGTTGATACAATATTGTTGTTTATTAATATTTCTTTTCAAAGGTTTTAATTTAAATTCTCTAATTGTTAAGTAATATTATACTGCACGACAATTAGGCAATCTCAATAGTCGACACGTGACTCACGATGCCTCTTCCCTTTCAAACACAAACCAAATCACGTGAATTGCAATGACTTTCTTTTTTAAGAGTGGAAACAATAAAATGACGTCGTCTCGCCGTTTCATGTGATAGAAGAGAAATTATATTTTAAAAATTCATTTTTAGTTAATTTCAAAATACTAATAAAAATATTAATTAAAAATTTAACAATAAAAAAATATTATAGCATAAGTCCATGATGGATTCAATTGAGTAGATACAGAGTAAATTACCTTAAAATCCTTAGGCACTTTTTAAAGTACATAAATCAGTTTCTTAATTACATACCGCCAGGTGTCTCTACGTTACCTTTAAACATCAATTCATCTTTCCACTACATGTTTATCCCACTCTCAAATACCAGACGCTTCATATCTCAACAGTCTGTTCTTCTGTCAACATTTAGAATAAAGCAAAGCAGAAGCATAAAGTTATAAATAAATAAAGGCAATACGAGCTATAAGTATGTAATTATTATTTTTTGTTTTTGAATTCGAACACAGAATGATTATACCATAGGATAGGAAAAGAAGAAGAAGAAGAATATACTCTTACTTTAAAGCATATCACAATTAAATATATTTTCATATAAAAGATACAAATATTAAACATTTAAAATTGGTGTAATCTATTTATTTCTTTTTTTAATAATTTAATTTTTAACTTGATAAAATTTATTAATTAAATACTACTAATTGTGTTAATAATAATAACAAAAATTAAGGAAAAATTATATCCGATGTTTTAAAAATCGAATCAGAAGTTAAACTATTAAGAAAAAATATGTAAGGTTTAATTTGTTCAATAGGTAAAAGACTGTTATTAAATTGATTAAAGATTAAATAAAATTAAAAAATTTGAAATACTTATAAAAAATTTAAAATTTAATTAAAAAGAATACTGTTAAATAAAATTAATTGATTTATTTAGTTTATAAAAATTGACTAGTTTAAAGAATTTGAGCAATTAATTATTGAATTAATCAGTTTTTAACAAAGAGGATTATTAAAGTAAATCGAATTAAAAAGTAAAAAAATAAATATTTAATTCAAATCGGTTTATTTTTAAACCACCCTTATTACTTATACCTGAAAATTAAAATTAATTGGCTAATAAATGAATAAAATAAATGCCCAATTTATTGCAAAAGAAAGTAAATAATAAGCAAAAAATTAGCGTCCAATGTCTTTGTTACACGCGCGCGTATAGACACGCCCACAGAGACGCTTCCAGAGGAACAGTGACATCCGCTTGGGAGTTGGGAAATTAAAAACCAAAAATTGGGTGAGATTAGAAAAGAAGTGTTGTTTTAGTGTGAGAGTGTGTTTGAGGGAGGTAGAGAGAAAAAGTAGAAATGTCAATACCTAGAAGACTAGGAGAGACCCAACTTTTTTTCATTTCACCTTTGGTTTCCCAATCTTTGATTGGATTCACATCTGTAATTAACTAACACTAGAATAGCTTCTTCTTTTTTTTCTTGGGTTTTTTGTTCTTAGTGGGAGCTAAGAAATTCTGATATTTAGACTAGGAAGATCTTCAATTTGGCTCTGTGGCTTTCCCCGTCTCCGTACGAGTTTTTTGGATTTGTCGGTGCGGTTGTTGCGGTGGTGTATAGTGTTGCTTTGTTTGATTTTTCAATTTTAGCGGCATTGAACTTTAGAAGTTTGGAAATTGTTTACTTTTCAATTAGGGTTTTTTTTTAGTCGTATCTAGAGTTTCGACTCTTTTCTGTGGATTTGGGATTTGATATGGAACCCCGTGTTGGCAATAAATTTCGGCTTGGTCGAAAGATCGGCAGCGGGTCCTTTGGCGAGATCTATCTGGGTTTGTAAATTAGCTTCGTGATACTGTGTTAGTTTTTTTTTTTCCCCTTTTGGTTTTTGCCCTAAAGTTGTTTGCTTGGTGTGATTGAATTATAGGTACTAATATCCAGACTAATGAAGAAGTCGCTATTAAGCTTGTGAGTAGTCTCTTTCATTTGTTAGTGTACTTCTATTATTATTTTTCATTTTCTTTGCGGTTTTCTTCTATTTCTGTATTGCCAACGTTTAATATCACCTACTGGATGGTTTTGGCTATATATCAATTTACTGCCCAACTGTAAGATTGGTATAACTCCGTTGAAAGTAGAAAAATGATGGTTGTCGGGTCCGCTTAGCTTCTATTAGCAACGAGTATAATATAAACATGGTTGGACTTTGAAGGCTTGAAGCTGCTTTGACAAAACTTTGTCCTGTTTAGTTGAAACAAAGAAACTGAGGGGAAAAGTGAAGTGTTTTACAATGATCCAGAGGCTTTAACTGCTAGTATTATTGCATAGTCCAAATCACAGAATCTCTGGAGCGTGCAAATCGGTTTAGTTTTCCTGCCCATGTATAGGTTAAGGTTAGAAGTGCCTGCAGCTGAAGAAGGCTTTCTGTTGTTTCCCTAACCTGTAGTTGCTTTCAAATATTCTTTTGCTAGTAACTGGACAACGATATATCACAGGTTGGCTGTGTAATTACTGGCTTATGGGAAATCCATCTAATATGAAGTAATCTTCAGGGATTGTTCTAACAAGTTATCCGTTTGTTGAATGGAGAAGAACTTATTAGAACTGTTTGGGGACAGACAACTTATAGCAGTTTTTTTAATTAATTGAATGTAGAAACAGATGTTCTCTAACAGGATTAGTCGGTCAATCGAACTTAATTTTCTGGCAACCAGTCTGCAGCTCTTTTTGAACAGGGGTAAACGCATAGGTCTTGGTAAACTGGCCACACACCAGGCTCCCTAGCTGGTTATTTGGCACCCACTAGATAATGTACTCTGGTGAAGTATGTGGAAGAATGAATTTGGTAGAAAATTTATATCAGCTGCAGTTAAGAAGAGAATGTGCTTAATTTGATGTTTTCACGTTTTTTTGCTATCCCATCAAATTCCTCTTGATGAGTACTCGGTCTTAATTTTATGGGGTTTATCTTGCTCATAATTCTGTTCTCAGGGTGTTTACTGTTGACTTACATTTTCTTTAATGTTCAGGAAAATGTAAAGACAAAGCACCCACAGTTGCTGTATGAGTCGAAGTTGTATAGAATCCTTCAGGGAGGAAGTAATGCGATCTTTAGTTGATTACAATTTTCCCTTTTCCCATTTTGAGCAAATAATCACATTTCATGAACTCTTTGATCCAGTTTGCATTTGAGTATTTTGAGACTCTTACCATTTTTCTGGTTCTAACAGCTGGAATCCCAAATGTGAGATGGTTTGGTGTTGAAGGAGACTATAATGTCCTTGTGATGGATTTGCTAGGACCAAGTCTTGAAGATCTTTTTAACTTCTGCAGTCGGAAACTATCTTTGAAGTCGGTCCTTATGCTTGCTGATCAAATGGTTGGTTTGCTGTAATTTTTATATTTCCTTTATGACTTTTGAAAACTGTCAACTTATATTGTTTGCTAATTGTCTTTTTAGATCAATCGAGTTGAGTATGTTCATTCAAAATCATTTTTACATCGAGATATCAAGCCAGACAATTTTCTTATGGGCTTGGGGAGGCGTGCAAATCAGGTGTTGTTCTGTTACAGATGTTTGTTTTTATTATTTATCACCCTTATTTGAGATTTATGTCAATGTAATAGTTATGGGTCACTTGGATATAGGTATACTGCATTGATTTTGGACTGGCAAAGAAATACAGAGATAGTTCAACCCATCAGCATATTCCATACAGGTTGGAGATTGTTGTTCACATGAATTTGAAATAAGTTTCTAGTATTTGTGCTTTAGTTGGGAGTTATAATATCTTAAAAAATGTTTTGCATTGTATTCTTGGGCGTGATATATTTGCTCATTCTCTTAGAAGTGGTGCCAATGTTGCTGGCTTGCACTATGGTGGTGCCTATGTTGCTGCATTGCACTGGCATAATGGTCCAGAGATTGTGTCACTGCTCTGCATCACTATGATGCAAATACTTGCAAAAGATATTGATATAGTATTTTAATTTATTTTTTAAACTTGTTTTATCAATAGTTTATTCTTATTGCAGGGAGAACAAAAATTTGACTGGAACTGCTAGATATGCAAGCACAAACACTCACTTGGGTATTGGTATGTGCTTTTATCTGAGTACTTGACCATTTTCATCAATATATTGGTCCTATTGCTGAGTTTTGTTTGTTGATTTCAAATATTTACCTTTCAGTTTACTGATTTGTTTGATTATGTAGAGCAAAGCAGGAGGGATGATCTAGAGTCTCTTGGTTATGTTCTTATGTATTTCTTAAGAGGAAGGTGAGTTTAATTTCACAAAGATCCTGCCTTCTTTTCTTCGATACTGTTTGGTTATTGGGCTTCCTTCTTCTGTAGCCTTCCTTGGCAGGGACTAAAGGCAGGAACTAAAAAACAGAAATATGAAAAGATTAGTGAAAAGAAGGTTTCCACCACAATAGAGGTAATATGTTTGCAGTTATTAAGTTTTAACTTTGCAAATGGTGTTTGTGATTGCCAAAAAGATGAATAGATAGTGCTTATTCTAGGCTTTATGCCGAGGTTATCCCACTGAGTTCGCATCATACTTTCATTACTGCCGGTCACTAAGATTTGATGATAAGCCAGATTATGCTTACCTGAAAAGAATATTCCGTGACCTCTTTATTCGTGAAGGTATGCTTCTTGTAGTGGTTGAATGAATTAGATTGAAATCACCTCATCTCTGTTTCAATTTTGTAGGTGAAGTGCTTGACATTGGCATTTAGTTTTCTGAGTCTTATCTCTTGATGGTCGTACAGGTTTCCAGTTTGATTATGTGTTTGACTGGACTATACTGAAGTATCAGCAATCCCAACTTGCTAATCCTCCAGCTCGAGCTCTTGTACGTTTCATTTTGAAGCTGGAAGAACTCTTCCATGTGAATTTAGTGTGTAATTTTATTGTATATTGACATGATGAACATTTATGGGTTCTTGATCTAGGGCCCTGTAGTTGGTACCAGTTCTGGAATGCCCCCCGTCATCACCAGTACAGACAGACAAACAGGTTTATGGTATCCCTTTTATTTCTTTCTAGGATTGGTGAATGTTTGTTTGTATAGGATTGTTTTCATTTACATGTAAATTCTCGTTTAAACTGGCAGTCCTAGTCGAGAGCTTCTCTATTCTTTCATTGGTTGCCTCTAGAATGTTGTCATAGGTTTTGTCACTTGTTTTTCTTTTTCCTCCAGTTTGAATTTGGCTGTGTGTAGTGGCTGTGACATTGTGGTTTATTTTACATTGATGGAAGAAGTTGACTATTGAATCTCATTAATCTAAAGACGTTCACGGTGGATGTTCCAGCTGAGGGCTTAAGATTATTGTGATTTCTGGTTTCACCCCTAGGGGAAGGTGTTGCTCGTTACAAACTATTGAGGTTATGCTAATTGTTTCTCTTTTTTGCAGGTGGAGAAGAAGGACGAACTGCTACTGATCCATCTCGTAGGAGGCTATCAGGGCAACTCCTAAATACTGCTAGTTATGCAAAGCAGAAGAGTCCAGCTGTACACGATCCTACAGCTTCAAAGGATGCTATGGTAAAAAGAAGGAAAATTGGATTTTCATCCCTCGTGGCTCCCAATTTTGTGCAACACAAGTGATTTGAGATTAATGGAAGATGTGGTTTTACATTTTGCCTCTATAAGAATTAATATTTAAGTTGTTATTTGCTGGCAGGCCTCAACGGATTCCTACTTCTTTGGAATCTGTGAATATTGTAATTGAATTCTGATCATATTATGGAGCTCTTAATATCTACACCTCCATGGCTGAATGTTTGATCATTATAAACTTTTCTTCCCTATCTTTTTGTATAATTCTCAATTTGTTTGGTATCTCTTTGAAGCATTGTAATGCTATTCAGAAACTGCTCTTTTGAATTTCATGCTTTTTCCTCCTCCCATACCTAAAGCTTGGCAGTTTAGTTTCCTCCAACTGGTTTCAGATCTAATTATTTTTGGTTTGGACAATGCAGTTACCAAGCTCGAATTTTCTGGGGCGTCCAAGTGGATCTGCAAGGCGAGCTGCTGCTGTTTCTAGCAGTCGTGATGCATTTGCTGGAACTGAGTCAGATTCCCAACGCATTCGGATAACTGACCCAAGTGCAGGGACCATGCAGAAGATATCAACCGAGCAAAGAAGTCCTCCTCTTGGATCTTCAGATCATAGGCGCTCATCATCAGCTAGAAATCTTTCATACATGAAGGCATATGAATCCAACATCAAGGGCATTGAGAACCTGAACTTTGACACTGATGAGAAGCTTCATTACTAGGTTGCTCAGCACTTTGAATTGTTCGTGAATTTGCCAGTATACAGATGGTGATGAGTTCTGAAGTTATTTATTGCCAGGTAATTCTTGTTCAATTTTGCGGCAAGGCATCAGCTGATCATATACGAAGCAGCTCGCAATGACTGAGTTGAATTGAAGATGTTGAGAAATTTAGGCTGGACCTGTTAATGTTATTTTACGGTTCTTGGCATGGTTGAAATTGTAAGTGCTGTCCTCTGCTCAAAGCTTTCAATTTGTATGTTCACGACTTCTTGACACCTATAGCTTGGCCAGTCTATAGTAAACCCTGCGAGATTTCCAGTTATGTTAGGCACCACGAGCATGTGATTCAATGTGTGTTTTAGGGTTGCCATGTTTGATTGTAACGTGCTGGAATTTAACCTACTTTTCCATTATTTTCATGTCTTTCAAGTGGTTTTAGTATCACATTATCATTTCACGTATTTAGGGTGATTCTAATGGATAGCCTCTTTGTTGCTTAATGTCATGTTTTGGTTTTATAAGTCTCCGATCACTTTACTTTTTCATAATGTATTCACATTTCCATAATTTGGAGGGCTAGTTTTTTTTTCTTTTGTACTTGATAAAAGCTAGATAAACACAAAAGTAACGCGATGTATCATTAAATATGCGGAACTAATGTTGCATATCAACTTATATAGACAAATTCTCTTTCAGCTTGACTCTAGGTATATGGATTTATATTTTGAAGGAAGTTAAAACCTTATAAAATATGCTTAACGGTCAGAGCTAAATGGAAGCACCAGTCATACAACAGCAGGGTGAACCAGAACTGATTCAATTTCAATATAGCTATCTTCAGCTCAACAGAAATATGTTCTACAGACATAAAAGCACATAATAAGTAGGTGTAAATCATGGAAAGTAGCTTCAGACAAGTACGTCATCCATAAATTACCTACGCAAGTTAAGAATAACTGAATTGGTAGTTGGAATCGTGTGTTCTTGTTTACCAGTACTAAAACAAATGGAAATCTTGTCGTAATGGACCTCTGCAATTCCTCCGAGGAGGCAAAAGTTTCTAAATTTGAGCAGTTTCTTTGTACCAAACTTCTTCCATAGCATGTAAGGAATGATTATTTAAGGATGTGCAGTGGGATTCCACACAAGCAGCAGATATGAAAGGATGGAGCTATCAAGTCATGTCAATGTTGAGAGCCACATTGCAGAAAGGATATGGGAAAGTGTTGAAAGAGAGAGGATAACTATAAGACCAAAGACAACATCTTTTAACTGAAAAACACTTCCTGAGTTGTTCCGACACACGTACTCCCAATTCATTGGTCCTAAACACTAATTATCATACAAGTTCCGGTGATTTCTAACCAATCATATTCTTGAAAAGAGAAGGGGGAAAAAAAAAAGAGCAAGTAGCAATACAATACACAAGACCACTTTCAGAAAAATGGCAAAAGAAAACAACAATAAATAAATCCAGAAGTAGTCAACGATTGTTCAAATCACCACCAGCCATAAACAGCTCTAGAGCACCTGTCCTTGAGCCACCTAAAACTCTTCTTAAAAGACCCTTTAACTTTGCCTTCAACGGTATAAATCTTATAACTAGCAACCCTCCTTTTCCTCTGCAACTCTGGATCCTTGAAACTCCAGCTTTTTGAAACAGACCCATTTGCAGACTTGCCCTTTTTGAACTTCACATCATTGTTTCCCATCTGGGTTTGTGTTGAGGAAGCATAAGAAGCACTGTAACATCTTAGATCCTGCATAGCACCTGAGAAAGTGGGTGCTGTTGTTGTTGTGGTTGCTGCTGCTGCTCCATAGTAGCTCTCTATCTGCTTTCTTCCATCTCCACATGACTTGGATCTGAAATCCTCCATCTTCTGATTGATTTCAACTGATGTGCTTCTCTCTCCCCCTAGAGATGAAGTCACTCTCACCGTTTATCCTTTTCACAGGAGTGAGTGAGTGTCTCTTTTCTGTGTAGCCGGAAAACAAAAAGAGCTTGGTAATAAAGACGTTGTCGAGGAATCGCTCACTTGTAAGTTGATTATGCGTCGGTCTGATTGATATGAATTAGAAGGCTGTTTATTTGGTCGTAAGCATTTTATCATATGGTATTTCGGGAAGCTACGACTAAAATCGAGTCTTGCTTCACCATGTTGGATAAAAATATAAGTAGCTTTTATTATTTTAATATGCTCAAGAAATATTGATGTATTATTTAAAAACTAATGTTCTAACTTTTATTATTATTTTTAAAATTATATATTTTATTAGATTCAAAAGGATTTTACCATATTTTAATTTTCTTCCTTTTTTTATGTAATTGATTTGACTGGCAAAGGATTGAGATATTGAATTTGCACGAGGAACATATTCAAGTTCAGACTAACAAGGGGAAGTAGCCAATGTGTTATGAAAAAAGAAAAATTGTATCTAGAAGTTGATTGAATATGAATACAAATTACTGTGCTACCTAACCATAAATTTATGTCAATGGAGAGTCATACTATGTGCAAGTTCACAAATTCCTACGGCACATGTATCGAAATAGCCTCTTTAGGGGAAAAAATAAAAAATGAGAGTAAACTCTTCATAAATGAATGAAAAAGATCCTCAGCATCTTAAAAAAAAAGGAAAATAGACATATTAGATTAAAGCTTTAGTCAAAAGAACAGAAGATGAGTAAGAATAATTCGAGTTTAACACATAATAATATATTATATATTCCAAATAAATCAATTAACAATTCAATAATAAGATAGAAAGTGATAGATTCAATTCAATAACTTGTTGATCAAAGAATCCAAAGTTTTTAGTTCAAATTCATAATTAGGCAATGAGATTGGGAAAAAGAAAGAAATAGCTCTCACCGTTGAAGAGGACTGTCTCCGATACTTAAAAATATGGAGTTGGGCATAATTTCCTGCAGAGGAATAATATGGAAGATGTTCTCTTTCGTTTCGTCTCTCCCCTTGATTCCAACAATTGCAACTTGTGAAAGCTATAAATGTTACCGTCGTGCTTTGTTTAGTTACTTACGGAAAAGAATGCGACCAAGAGGATTTATAGTAACCAAAACACGCACGTTAGAAGAAGCATAGTTTAAAGTGTGAAATTTTTTGAACATTCTCCGCCATATGACTTCAGACTTCCTATATTTTTTTTTTTGAAAAAGTTCAGACTTCCTATATACACTTAGTAAGTTTGGAAACATACATTCACTGTTGAAAATCATTACTATACAAAGGATGCTAAAAGCACGAACCCTTTCATAAACATGTTTGAACATGCTCCATCATTCTCTCCGACTTTTGGGTAACCTGAGAAATCTATGTCAGAACAATAATAGGACTTTACTGTTGGACAAGCATGCATTCACTGTAAAGAGGGTAGTAATCATTTACAACTTCGCAACATGATTGATGAAATTGGTAATTCCTCCAACCTCTGCTTTATCCTTCTAGAACTGCTTATACATTGACAAATTAAAAAGCTTATCTGATCGTGAGACTAACTGGGTGATGGCGATGAATCTCCACATCGGAGAGACGGCTTTTGGCACTCCGGGATTAAAGTTCAGCGGCAACCTGGCAACTCAACTTTTGAGAATAGTATCTACCTTAAAAGACTCACTCATTTAATTTGATCATCTTGATTCGATTTTCTCTTTCCGATTCATCAAGTCATGGTAATACAGAAGCACACACATCGGTTGACCAAGAATGCAGAATATGAACCAGAAGATCATATTCCCAACCTGTGATTTCAAAAGCAAGTAATTATATGCTTAGTACAGCAATTGGAATAGCATTGTACTGGACTTTGCCTATATTGTACTCCTAATACTTTTCAGCTCAATTTTCTGTCAGGCCAATGCTCCAACAGCAAATAAGTTTTGAGTGCCCAAGAAAATTGTACAGAAACTTTACTGTTGGAAACTGGGGCTAGAATGTTACACATCCCGTCTAAAAGAGCCTTCGTTAATTTCAAATTTTACAAATTGCTGCCAGCTAAACTGATTTTCTCAGGACATCAGAACAGGTTTATTGTCAAGGGAAAAAACAAGAAGATGAACATACTAATAAATTATGGTAAAACAATAGACATACCATGGAGTTCCTGAACTTATTTTGAAGGAAGTTTGTGAGCACAACCAATGGAACCTGAATCACAGAGGTAATTAAAAATAGATTTTATTAACCCTGAATCAAGAATAAGCCAGATATAATCTCCAGAAGGAAGATGGTCCTTTCACTCGTTCTCTCTGCCCCATCATACTGAGTGTTTGTGGGTTAGAGAGGAGGGTCATGGAGGGGTAGAAGACTTGCAATCATCTGAAAGGTCTCTGACTGATTTTGAGTTAACTTATAGTCAAAATGATCTTACCTGAAACATAATTCCAATAAAAGCCCAGAGCTTGAATATGTGGCAAGGAACAGCAATGCACAACTGCAAATAGGAAGATATTGAATACAGATATAAGCAAAACAAGAAAAGAAAAACGGACAGGTACAGAAGAGAGTGGCAAATTTTCATGAAGATAATGATGGCACTTATCATTTCACATGTATTACTTAATGTTCCAGAGAATAGTTCTACGTATAAGTTGTAAATCTGATTACAAATTGACAACTTTGATTTTGTCAGTGTGCAGCATCATATCCATATAGCAAAGAATGTCCTTTATATTAATGGCATGCAGCAAGCATGGAATAGACAAAAATTCTGTAATTTAAATCAGTTACAGATCTATAACAAAACCAGATAATACAATATTCTGATCATCTTGACAATCCTCCTATTTTAGGGGGCCATAAATCAAAGGAATCTTCAATCTAATAAAATAGTAAAGATCAACCAGATGGTACCTCATGAAATATTGCTGAAACGATGAAGGCGATAAGTAATGCTACCCCCTGCATTATTCCCATAAAAGAAAATATTTTAATAAACTCCTGAAACTTAAATCATCTAGTTTATGCCAAGATTCACACATGCATTAAAAAAAAAGTGAGGCAGTCTATCAAAACATTCTAAGAAGAAATTTACAATATTAAAAAATTCAGATTTAGCACAGTGCAATGTTCAATTTACACCTATAGTTCAGCAAACACTAAACAAAATAAAAGGTGAGAAACTAACCTTGGGTATTTTATTCCGGATGCATGGAAAATAGATATGCCGAACCATCCACTTATGAACAGGCTGAGATCAGTAAGGACTCTATCAGTAAATTGTTGGACCTATTACTCACACACACTCTCTTCTGCTAGCATGTTTATACTTATGAGTGTGAAAAAGAATCAAATGGGCACTCACAATGAGAACAGGTATCATGTAACAGTCTAGGTAACTTCTCTAAGAAAATGTTGACATGGATACTCTCCTAAGATCAACCCGTTGATAGATTATTATCCCCTTGAACGACACACATGGTCATTGACCTCAATTTAATAACAATATGCCAAAAGCAGAATTCTAGTTGCATGCCGTAAAACCCCTTTTAACATAAGCAAGATGTCAGGTGCAAACACATGGCAAGAATGCTATTTACATAAAAGCCTGATTGCAAATGTAAACAGCATGGATCCAACAAGGTGAAGAAATAAAACGAGTTCTAGGTGAAGAAGCATACCATATTCCACAATCTCCAATACTGATGACAGACAGATATCCAGATAGCCAAGGAACAAATTAAAGATTTAGAGACAGTGGAGAATAACAGACAATAATTAAAGTGTTCCTTAAAAACTTACCTCATCAACAGTTCTTGCATTCCACCAATCTTTGTAGAATTCCCGATCACCAAAACGTAGGAGTTCAGCTAGAATGTTTAGCCTGTTTTTTGGAAACATGTAGGCAAGGATAATGTGCCTTTAATCAGTTAAAGCATAAAATAGTGGTGGAAGAAAATGCTCATTCACACTCACCAAAGGTGAAAAAAGCAGTAGAACATGCAGAGCCACACGTATAAATTAGGAACAGATAGCTTCAGAACCCTCTCAATAGCATATAAGAGATTTCCTTTCAAGGGGTGTTGCGAGTTCTGAACAAGAGGGTTGATATACTGAATAACATACCAACAATGATGTCAGCAATATGAAGTGTCAACTTTTATCAGTAAAATGGAAAAATGTGAAACATCTAATAGTAACATGAAGCTCTACTAACTTGTTCTATGATAAATCCCATCAGCCCTGTGAATATTACTAACTTGACAAATTGACGAGCCACCCAATTCTTCCTAACAGAAGCCGTACGAGGATAACTTGACTGCAAAATCATGTGTGAAAATTAAGATTAGAGAAGTCAATAATGCTTGATGTGTTTATAATAGCATAAATGAGAAATTTTTTTGTGTGATGTTGAAAACAGGATAACTGTAACCTGGTAGCATAATGTTGGAGCAACCATGAAATATAACAAGCTCTTGAAGCTGACGTCTTGAGTATAATCCACATTCAGAGAATTGGGCAAAGTATCGCCCTACATGATAATTGAGGATGGGACAACCAATTAATCAACAAGATAGACGTGAAAACAAGGATTAAATGAAATTGGTGCAGAAGATAGAACACTTAGTCAAGCAAAAGATTCATCTTGTTTTAGTTTTTTTTTGGTGGGTTTTTTGTTTACTTTCTTTTTCTCTGTTTTGTGTGGTGGGGAAAGAGGAGGGGCTGTATGGCCTAGGTATTATGAAAAATATACCGAAGTGAGCTTCAGCAGTTTTTAATCCCACAATTTGCAAGAAATGACCAGGAAGCAGACAAATATTAACTTATAGAGAGGCGTAGGTGATTCAGCTTTGTGACAGTATTATATTGTTACCTTCTCAACTAACTTTGCAATTGCTCTCATATCATAGTTCGTATGTGCGTACGAAACCAACTTCATCCATACAACGCAAGCAAAAAGCATCAACGTAACACCTGACAAGAAAGCCGAATCACAACTGCATGGTTAAAAAGAAAAGTGAGTCTCTCCATTAACACTCATTGCAATGGTATATAATAATCCCTTCACGGAACAGATAGCTGATAGATATTATGAACAAAAGAGAAATTTTGCAGAAACCCTTTATATGAAATCCTGTATAAATTATTCATATATCATTGCAACAAATATCATTACATCCTGGATAAATTAGTCTCCCAAATTTGTTGAACAGACAAAATAATTCATTAGCATTGAAAGACAACTGCAGAATTGATGATGAACTTGTGATGAAGACATGACTGGAGCAAATAAATCATGAACACGTAATATATATCAGCGCTACAAAATGTAAAATTTTCAGAATTTTTGTTCTCCTCTTGTATGCATTTCCATGTATCAAAACATACCTCAAGATCACAAAAATTGGGTACAAAATTGCGGCTGTCGTGATGAATATATGAAGCAAAACAACAATCTGCAATATAAACTCATAGTTAAACCTGAATAGCTTCAGTAATACCAAGTCATGTATATTCCTGTATAGAGCAACATACTAAACAGACTTGAAGACTTACAGGTTCAGCTATACATTTTCTATATGCCAACTTTTCAACTAGATATGCAGTAAGAGGGAATATTGGCAGAGTAAGGCTGCAATAAAAGTGCACCGGAAGCTTTTAGTTAAATATGAACTAAAACGAAACAACATATGTGCATTGCTACATGAACATTACCAGCACATAAAGAGGGGCCAATCACGTAATGACCGTGAGCTGAACCAAAATCCAGTCTTAATTAGCCAACCATACTGCAAAAGATCAACAAGATGATAAGCCCTTCAACACCACAAATTATAAATTCGTGAATCATTCATAAGGATGTTCACAATCAACCATTAACTGTGAATGGAAATACAAACCTTCATTAAATTTTCAATGATAAGCCTGCTGTTTACAGCTACAAGGACCACTATACAGAGGTTGAAGAGGCCTGCGTGACTCTGCTAAAAGGAATGTAAAAAAAAAAACTAATTAACAATCATTACAATCGATTAAATGTGACAAAACGGCACTCGTCCAACGTCACTGTCACTGGCTGTTAACTCGCCATCCTATAACTAAATAAAATTCATTGATAATCAATTCTCCAAAACAAACTTAATTATCAACCAAATGCATCGAAATTCAACCCAAAACCAACGAGTTCGTAAATCACCCATAAATCAAAAAGCATAATGCTTCTGAAAAATATGTGACTAACAATGAGCTCCAAGCACAAGTAACTGACATACAAAGTCTCTACCTGCTTAAATATAGCGACGGAGCTTAACGGACTTTCTTTGATGTTGCGATGAGCCGGCATCGTCGGTCGGTACAGAAATTTCATGTCCGTTTCACTGCGATTCTCACTCTTATCCGCGTCGCCTCCTCCGCGTTCTTTTCCCGTAACACTGAGACCTTCAGAATGCACCGCCGCAGTCGGATTCATCACATCCTCGCCGGATGAACTACCGTACTCGGAATTGTCCGCTTCGGCAATCGAATCGTTCACGTCTCTGACGGCGCTCGGCCTCCGACGAAGCGAGCGATTCAGTTCTGACAACGATGAGTCGCTCAGAAGAGCATCTCCGGAATCGGCCGTGGCAGAACCACCCTCTGGCGTCTCTAGAATCGCCATTGGAGTAACAGAATCGGTTTTCCCCAGCAACAACTGATAAACTCTTTCGAGAGGCAGCTTCTAGAAAGTACTTAATCTACAGAAAACGCGTAAAAGAGCATGCGATTTTAGCTCGTATGTATAAGAGGTAAGAGAGATACAGAGTGCTGTTGCTCGTCGTCATGCAAAAGGAAATTACAGGAGAAGGAGATTTGATAAGAGTTAAAAGGATTTTAGTAGCAGACAATTGAGAAACATAAAGTGGTTTACGAGCATAAGCAATACGGTGGTGAAGCGTTCGAAACGCGGAGAAGACTCTGAAAGGTATGCTGTTTCAGACTTTCCACTTCCTTCTAGCTAAAGAGGAGTGGTCATTTCGGTTAATGTAAATTTAATGAATCAAATAAGGGTTAATTAAATTTTATGATTTAAAGATGTTAATTTAAATAGTTTATTTTTTAAATGATATTATTTAAATATAAATATCTAAACATATAATTTTGATTTGGATCTTTAAAGAAATTAAAATTTAAATAACATTATTTTAATCAATTACATAATAATAAAACATTTATATTATAAATAATTTACCAAAATTGCATTTTGAATTTTAATATTTACAATATAATAAACTTTTGCAATAGGTCTAAAGGGTTGTTTGTTTTTGTTTTTTTCTTTTATTTTTTGTTGTCGTTTTTGTAAAAAGAAAAATATGTAAGTAAAACGTGGTTGATTTATTCTGTTATGATTTGACGACACTAATTTTTCAATATGATATTATTTATATATTTTAAAATAAAAAGTAAGTTACCGTCACAAAATTAAATTTTTTGAAAATTAATCAAAAAAATAAGTTAAACTGTCATTGTCACTCGCATTGCACGTGACAAAAGAATTCACTATTATACAATTTTCATATTAAGATCTAATATTATACATTTCAAATAATAATTCCACTTGTTATATGATAATGAGATCAACTTTTATTTTAAAAAATAAAAATAATATCATGTCAATATTAACGTGATATTTAATTATTGAGAAAACTCGTTAAAAATTTTCATCTACTTATTTTATTTTGAATGTTTTGAAATTTTTGAAGTTTAATTTGAACATTTCCAATTGTTAATGTTTGTTTTATACTCTGCTATTAATGCTAAGGTTGAAAGTACAGTTTTAATCCAAGTGAATTTAAGCAAATTTTAACCCGACTTATTCTAATTTTGGCCCGAGTTGACTAGGTTATAAGAAAGTCACGAACTAAAATAGTTTAGTCGAATTGGAACGAAAAAAATGACGTTATTTTGTAAATTTTCTAAAAAGGTAAAGATGAATTAGGTCTGTCAGCTCGTGGCGGCCCACAAGCCACCCAACTCCTGACCCGACCGACCTATTGACATCTCTATAATCCTTGATCCAACTAATTGGATGATTTGGGTATTCTTGTTTTGTTACCAAATTATAGTTTAACATTTTATAATTATGTGTTTTAAGTTTTTATACTCAAATAGTTAATTTAAATTAAATTATTAACATTTTTTATCTAAAAATTATTTGAAAAGTCTTCCGATTAGACGTCTTTTTCAATTGAATAATTCATACAGCCTATTTATTTATTCATTAACATTTTCAACTAAAGTAATATTTACTTCATATCTGTTTTTATTTAATGAGACAAATTTGTGTAAGTTGACTTTGGATTTAACAAAGCAATTTCGGTTCGGATGGCTTAAGTAGTAACTAGTAAGCATCCACATTCAAACCACCTCAAGATAATTCTTCACAACAGCCTGAATGTGTGACCAATGGCCACTTATTTATCATTCTTCCAGTTCTACTCCAACTCTTCCACGCTCTTCTTCCTTCTTCTCTACACAACGTTTCCTTCAAACAGCGTCTTCCTTTTCACTCACTTTGAAGTAAATCTAAGTTAGGTCAAGTCCGACCTGACTGCCTAATTCAAACAAAAGTACGTCGTTTAGTAAAAAGAAAAGAAAAAGAAGTCAAATTACGTCCGAGCCAGTCCAATATCATCCCAAGAAATAAGGTGTAACGCATAAGTGGTTAAGAGCGAACGTCCTCATCATCTTTAAATAAAATCAAGCCTGAAATCGACTCGTCACCAATGAAGTGGAGCACGGTTCGTTTCCGATGGGCTTTACATTGCCCACATAATGAATGAGAACGGACATACGCCTCGTTCGTACCGCACTTTATTGGTGAGAAGCCGAATTCAGGCTGCTAGCCACAAATGTGTATAAGACAACGCTCGCATTTCCTGCCACGATGATTTCTTCCGAGATCAACTGACGTACCAGTGGCTACTGGGATGTCCACCGCTCATGGCGTTTTATCAACACTTGTTGGATCATTTGGCGATCTAGAAATAAATTCGTTATTAAGGGCGATCAAACCTCATGTTTGGAGTAACTTCGCCAAGTCCATTTGCTTGTTTGAGACTCAGTGGCTGCTTTTAATGTCCAGACCCGTGGGAAGCCCCAATCCCAGGCCCGACTCTGGTTATTTCGGGTTTTCCGAAAATAGTTTCGATTTGGTTTTCTAAATGGATTAAATGGCTTTTTCTTAAAATATTTCGAGGGATATTTTTTTTCCATTTAAATGGTTTTGATCGTCTTTTTTGGTATTTAATTTTTCTTGCTGTTTTACAGCCATATTGTTAAGGTACTTTTGCATTATTTGAACAACAGGCTTGTATGTTATGATGTTTTAAAGTTTTTCTGAATTGAGATTCTAAACATTGTTATGTTAAAAGTTCTTGTGTGACTAATATTGCTCCTCCTAAATTATGTGCAATTGT
>JANVCL010000008.1:2645310-2669198 GCA_026546855.1 Erythroxylum incrassatum | reverse complement strand
ATTACCTAGTGGTGGAGTCTGAATCCTTGAAAGCGCTACGCTGCTTAGCCTCCCCCCCCAGAATGTCGTAGCCTTTCAACCCCTTGCCAGCCTGATATCTGATATATGATCCCACTTAGGTGCCTTACCGAGATATACTCTCGCTCATGTTTTTTGCGAAGGTAACCAATGTGCTGATTTTTTAACTTGTTTGGGCTCGGATACGGTCCACGGCGAGCGCGTGTAGCCTAATCCCCCGACTAGCATGCTCTCTCTATTGCGTGCGGATGCTTAGAGAATTGCTTTTATTCGTACTTAACATTTAATTACCGCTTCTTATGTACAAAAAGAAATAAAATCAAGCCCACTGCATAAATATTCATAAACTATTTTACCATAATTTTTGAAGTCACTTTCATCAATTTGCAGTTTTTTGATGTGAATCTCTAGGAGAGTTCATCCAATTCGTTAAATCTAAAAAAGAAGAAACCTTTGATATGATCTCTTATCTGAACATACTTTATCCACAGACATATAAATAGATTGACTTAGCATCTACTCCAATCTCGATTTTTTCTAGTAAAAAACCTATTTGTTAAATTTAATTTTGGGTTTTAATTTATTTCAGTTTTTAAAAATCTTGAAAAGTAATTTGTATTTTTGTTTCTATTTTCTAAATAATTTAAATATTACCAACTAAATATATATTATTTAATTATTTAATATATTAACCATTAATAAAAACCATGAACAATTTAATTTAATATTATATATTTAATTAACTAAAATTAATTATTAATATGAATTATGAATAATTTAGTTTATTTAATATTTAATTAAAATTTTGTAATTAAATTAAATAAAATTAATTTATAATTATTAATAAATATAATTAAATTTGAAATATTTTCAAAATATATAAATTTCAAATAAAATTTATGTTTTAAATTAAAATAAATATTAATTCATAAAAAATTAATTTTAAATTATCATATTAATAAAATAAAATGATTTTATTAGTAAATATTATATAAGAAATTAAAATAAATTTATTTAATTAGAAATAATTTATCTTTAAATTTTATCTAATATATAATTATTATGATCGTAAAAATATAACTACAATATCATTAATAGCTAAACAAAATTTTGTTTTTATTTGAAAGACAAAAATTACAAAAACAAATCTTCCATTCTAGTTAATCAGTTATTATCATATTCTATAAATCTCAACTAAATATTTATATAAGGTCTACATAAATGTGTGTTTAAAATTGACTAAAACAAATTGTGAATACCATTTTTGAAGGGACAAAATCCTTTGTGCCCATAGCTTTATGTCAACCTTGTTCCAGATGACCCCAGATCGTTTATGCCAATAACCCTTTACCAAATTATCCAATCCACATTTCTTTGACTCCCACATATTTATGTGGATGAGATCATTTAAAATAAAGTTGACAGAATTACAAGCACAGAGAATCTTGTCTCTAAAAGAGATTAAATCTTCTTTTTTTATAACCTTGTGCCAACTCTATTCCAGACCCACATATTTGAATGGATGGGATTGTCTGAAACAGGGTTGTGTCTATAACCCTATGCCAAACGATCTCATCTACACAAATATGTGGGACCAGAGAAATGTGTGAATAGGATCATCTAAAACATGATTGACACAAGATTATGGACACAGAAGATTTAATCCTTTTTTAAAGACAAGATCTTCTGTGCCCATAATCCTGTGTCAACCCTATTTTACGATACCATCTACACATTTCTCTAGATCTCATATATTTGTGTGGATACGGTCATTTGAAACATAGTTATGGGCGCAGAAGATTTGATCCCCTTTTTTAGGACAAGATCCTCTATGCCTATAAACCTATAGCAACCCTGTTTCAGACAATCTCATCAACACATTTTTCTAGATCCCGCATATTTGTGTGGATGAGATCATCCTCTGTGCTCATAATCCTGTGCCAACCCTGCTTAAGGATAAGATCTTCTATGCCTATAACCTTGTGGCACCCTATTCCAGAGGATCCTATCAGCACATTTCTTTGAGTTCTACATATTTATATGGATGGGATCATCTAAAACAGGATTAATACAGAGCTATGAGCAGAGACGATTTAATCCCTTTTTAGAACAGAGGATTAACACAGAGCTATGAGCAGAGACGATTTGATCCCTTTTTGGAACAGAGGATCTGGTGCCAAAAATCACAAGTCATTTATTGCCAAGTCTTCTCTTCCATATATGTCAATAATATTAAAGGAATTTAACATTCGCCACCAGACAAATCCAAGTAATTTCGTGAATCTGCAAGGACATGGTATCCTAAGTAACCCAAATATAAGAACAACAAATATAGAATCCTTAGTTACAACAAAATTTGCAGTATTCCGTCAAAGACCATACGTGGCATCAAGGGACATGGTTCATACGCAAAACGGCAAGCTTTTTACTACACCTATGAAACAAGACGTTAAATAAAAGAGGGTGGGATATAACAACATATAACACTTACCAAACATACTCTATCTTTCTACAAATAATGGGATACAAAATTTGTTTACAGGAGGTCAGCAACGTTCGATGGCAGCTCTTCAATTACCACATTGTAGAACTTCTGAATGTCAAACAGCATCCTTTCATCATCATTTGTTACAAAGTTGATTGCAACACCTTTCCTTCCGAAACGTCCACCTCGTCCAATACGATGTAGATAGCTCTCTGGCTGTGTAGGGAGATCATAATTAATGACAAGAGAAACTTGCTGGACATCAATGCCACGGGCCAAGAGATCAGTCGTAATTAGCACACGAGATGACCCAGATCGAAATTCACGCATGATGATGTCTCTTGTATTCTGGTCCATATCACCATGAGTGGCAGAGACTGTGTGGTCTCGGCTCCGCATCTTATCAGTCAACCAGTCAACCTTGCGCCTAGTATTAACAAAAATAACACTCTGAGTAATGGCTAATGTTTCATAAAGGTCGCAGAGTGTTTCGAGCTTCCACTCCTCTTTCTCAACATTGACATAAAACTGTTTTATGCCTTCTAAAGTTAGCTCCTCACGCTTAACAAGAATTCTAACAGGTTTGTTCATAAACTTCCTTGTTATCTCAAGAGCTTCAGGAGGCATAGTGGCAGAGAAAACACCGACTTGAATTTTTGTTGGCAAAAGTTGGAAAATATCGTAGATCTGTAAGCAAGTGGAAAAGAGGTTAAAAGCAATAGTAAAACAGTCGATAAAAACCTTGACCAAAAGCAGCAGATAAAGTGATTATGCACCTAAAAATTCGATTACAGGAAAACCAAGCAAGGTAGATATTTCATATTCTAATATTTCCCCAATTTCAAAACCTTTTTATCTATTTGATAGGGAATCTAATTCACAGTAATTCCATGAACAAATGGATATGAACTTGCAAGCATAGATCATATGAATAACTAAAACAAAAATAAATGGATGACCTGATCCTTGAAACCACGAGAAAGCATTTCATCTGCCTCATCAAGTACAAACATTTTGATGTTATCAGCGCGAAGCGACTGTCTTCGCAGCATGTCAAATACACGTCCTGGAGTACCAACAACAACATGCACTCCACTCGTCAAAATGCGTTGATCTTCACGAACACTGGTCCCACCAACACAAGCATGCACCCTAACACCAAGATAATCTCCAAGGGCTCGCATAACTTTCTCAATCTGTTGAGCAAGCTCCCTAGTGGGTGCCAGGACCAAGGCCTGGCATTCCAACAATCCATACTCAAGCTGCTGCAGAATACCAGAACAGAAAGTTGCAGTCTTTCCAGTCCCAGATTGCGCCTGTTGAATCACATCAAGTCCCTGGCAGAAAGGGACAATACCCCTCTGCTGAATTGCTGAGGGCTTTTCAAAACCTACAAAAAGATTAGTTCAAGTTCAATGATCTGATCATCCATTAAGAGAAGGAAACGGAGAGAAACAAAATTGTAAATACAAAATCCTTGATGCATAAAACCACAGAATTCATCGTTCCTCAATTGTTGTCATTTGCATTAATATGTAGCAAGTTGTCAACTGGATATCTCCAAATACATAAAATACTTTGCTGCATAAAGCATAAGAATATGCAAATACAACGTAGGGATGATGGATCTACATCATAACATACGCAGGCAAATATAAGAGTCCTATAAAGAAAGAACATAAAACCCAGTAGGGGATACCATATGCATAAATGCCCCTCAGAAGATTCTCTTGCAAACCCATTGAGTCAAAACTTTCATAAACCTCTTCATAAGGTGTAAAGAAATCTTGTGCGTCGGCTGCAAGACTGCAGACATCGATATGAATCAGAAAGAAATTAGAATGTCCATTTCAGGTATATTAGCACCAAACTATGACAACTAATATGTAGCTGATAAGTACATATAAAGAAAGACAAATAACATGAACTAATAACAAGGGGGGAAATCACGTTTCCATTTTGGCATCATACTGCCGAGCATCGAAGTGTGATCCTTCTGGTGTTATTCCTGCCATAACTGCAATAAAAACCAAAATTAACAAATAAGCCATGGTAGTAGACTACAGCAAAAATTATAGCAAGTGGTCGTTGTAATCAACTAAATAAGGAAGATCTGCTGTAAACTCCACATCCTATAAGTTATCTACCAAGAAAACAATTGCCCTCAGTCGGGTAAACAAGGATCGCCTTTTTCTTCACAAAAAAAAAGGGACAGAATTTTCCTGTAAACATACTTGAAAAACTTGAATTCTAATTGATCAAGAATAATGAAACAGAAAAACAGGACAACACGTCCGCGTTTTTTGTTACAAACCTGACCTAGCTTTTCACGAGAAACAAGACAAGCGATCACAAGATAATACTTGCAGGCAGCAAAGGATCAAAAACAATTAAAAAAACATCACAAAACGCGCTGAGAAACAAATCCAAACAAAATCAAACACAAAGCAATATCCAGCACTCAAATCAGTTAGCTTCCTTGAAATCAACCAGGAGAAACGGCAAGGCAGACATATCAAACACGTAGAAATCGCAAACCAACAAGAAAGGAAAGCAAACGTATTAGTAATAAAAATTGGAAGAGAGAACTAAATAAATTTAAAAAAAAACACACAAAGTTAGATGGACACAGTAGATGAGAGAAGTGAGAGAAAAAAGACCTGAAGATGAAGAGTGTGTGATTTGCTGTAATTTGGGGGAATTAGGGTTCTCTGTTTTTCTCAAACTCCTCAAGAGTCAAGGAAAGATTGTTCAGAAAGCACTAAGCACCACAATCAGTGAGCTTTCGTGGACAAAAGAAGCGAGAGATATCCTATTTATACATACACAAACATGATTCACTCTAATTGTTGTCTAATAATTACAAATCAAAATGAAATCGCGTTTCAAGTCGGTGTACTTTGGGCTCCTGAAGGCCCATCTCTTTTCTGTTGTGTCGTTAAAGCTACTTTTTTGTTTTTTGTTTTTTCTCCTATTCTAACTTTTGTGCAATCAATCAAGAAAATGACACTTGAAAGTTTAGAAATACCCTACCTATTAGCTATGCACTGACGACCTAATAAAGCGGAGGGTAAATTAATTTTATTTGGACGGTCCAAATTTATCATATCCAATTCAGCCTATTTTTATAGTTCAAATTGAAGATAAATAATTCAGTTTCAAATAATCAACAACATTGCTCGAGCTTATAGGGTGCATCCGTGGAGTAGACGTATGCAAGAATTAGCTTATCAAGTCTCCGAACAATATTATAAGAATTGGCATTGAACATTCCTTGTAATTGTACGTGCTCTCAGAGAAGTAACATCATTGAATTCAGGCGTTTGTTCGTATAATTTTATTAAAAAAGGAGTCATTTTTATAATTATTATGCCGGTTGTCAAAATTAGATCCGCTTGTTTAGGATTCAATCTTGGACTAGTTTATTGCGATTAAAGTCAAATCGTAACTTTATTAATGAAGCAAATTTAATGAAGTAACAACTGATACTATAAAGAAATGGTCAGGACAACCTGTAGATTACTTCTGCCAATTCTTTTAAAATTAAAAGTATAAACTAATGTTATTTTTTAATTAAGTCTAAATATGAGCTGTTCAAACTCAAACTTGCTTGAAACCCAATACTTTTTAATAAAATGATTTCATTATATTTAAAATAGTCAAAAGGCTGCCTAAATCTGAACCATGCCCATAAGCCGCCCGTATAAAGAAGTAAAGAGACTTTAACAAATAACAACAAAAGATTTAAAGAAGGGCTAAGCGGTTTGGACAATATATATATATTAAATCTTTATCTTTTTTTTTAACTAATCAAATTTTGAGCTTCGAGTGAGTTTTAAAAACCTTTAGGTTGGATTCAAACAGTCTCGAGTCTACTTCTACTCAATCCATTACTGTTGCTTATTTGAAGATTCAAGCGTGTCTTCACTCTTAATCAACTATCATTTTAAAAATTAAAATGAGTTGGGAATCTTTTCCCCATATTCAAACCTTCAACTTAATCTATTTTTAAAGAACTAATCAGCACTTAGACCATCCCTTCGAGGTCAAACTCGGCACCGTTGCAGGCAGATGACGAAGACAAATAAGAGAGGTAAACCAAAGGTGCAGCTTAGGAATCATTAGAGCACAATTTGTTAACATAAGTATATTATACACTCAAGCTATAATTCTTAATAAAAGACAAACTTGCAGTCTTATACACTGACGATTAGCAGGTTTCCTTAGCAGATCACACATTTATGCCTCTGGAGATTCTCAGCACTCTTTTCCAAATCCCGCAATTAAAATATGACGATGCCACCGTCGGTGACCCGTGAACTCCAGAAAACTTTCAGCAAACGACTTACCTACATTCATACTCTATTCAATTAACTCTTTAACCACATCCGCAGCAAAAAGTGCAATAGTGGCTTCCAAACTGGGAGATGATATCTACAAGGCCTCCATAGCCTCCAACTGCAGTCACCTGAAAACAGCGGAGGCCATTGATCAGACATCAGAAGCAGTGATAAGAAAAAGCTGCCAATGTAAGTCCTAATGCCATGCTGAACGACGATGCATGTACCCAGATGTGAAGAAAGTACATTGTAATATACGAGTATAAAATTTAAAACAGACCCCACTTTAAACATTTGCTAATGAAAATAGATTTGTTGACTATTAAATGCAAACCGTGAAATGACAAATATTCTGAGAAGGGAAGCTTTCCTGACCGAATTCATAGCAAGAGTTGTAGGAACATAACTGAAGATGACTAGAAACAACATACAATTAAATAAAAAAGAAAGCCGGGTGCTTTTTGAACATTAAGCTCCAAAAATTGAAAGCAGCAGTTAAACGAAAATAAAGGGAAAATACCCCTGATGGGTGTACAGAGACAGAAAACGCTGACTGAGGAGCACATGGTATTTGTGAGAGAATCGCTCCGCTTATATCAAAACGACTGAGTAGAGGTTCAGCTCCAACAGCTAAAATCTGAGACAATGATAAAATGATTACTAGGTCTGGATACAAACAGAACATGATAATTTCTAATAGTTGCCGGTGTCTTGCCATTGGCATCAAACATGGAACTGCCAGATTGAAGTACTCAATGTACAAAGGCCCAAGGAGATCACCAGTACTCCGATGTCATATGTTGCCTAAGGTGAGATCTCCATAACCCAACATGCCAACTAATCAATTTTGGTATAGAGTTATGATCTACATGTATGTTCCACCGAAAACTTAAACTTTTAGGTTCAATAGCTACTTGAAATTATACAACCAACATTTATAAACTGTTCAATATTAGGCTCTAAACCATTTGTAAGATATTGGCAAAAACTAGTTCAATAAGAAAAATACTTCCTTTTTTCCTTTCAATGATAGTGGTACTTGAAATAAGTCCACATACGCACCTAAGTTAGAAACACATCAAATATTCTAAGATAAAAAGGAAAAACACTTACTTGATGATCATCAAATTTCACATCCTGTATTGATGCGCTCGTGGAAGTTCTTGAAACACATTCGGAAACAGGAATATTCCAAACAGATAAGCTTCTACCGGTGCTACAAGCCTAAAAATGAAATCGGTTAAATAATGTTACATCATAAGCAAGCAAAACCAACATAGAACTTTTTTATCATGTTCACTCCCATCCAAAGTTAAATGAAATTATGTCTTCCAAGGCATGAACTCTCACCAACCAGCTTTCACTTGCATCAAGGGCAATGCAGCTAACGCACGACGAGAATCCTTTCAACTTCTTGTCCTTCCCAGGATTAATTACTTGTAAACACTTTCCAGTTTTGCAATCTAAGGAAAAGGTAAACAAATAAATGGCAAAGGCAAAGGCAGCGTCCCATAACTATAAGGGTGAAGAATATCACCAGCAGAAATTTGAACTAACTCTATTCATCCATCACTATACTTAGATTGAGTACTGACTCAAATGGCATCATGGTAGCAGCTATATAAATGTGTAGGTAATTAAAAGACGGGGATTATTGTTCAACTCTTTAAATCAGGATTATGGATAAATCATTATTACATCATGAATTGATATTCCAAGTCGACTATTGTCAAGCTAAATGACACAGAGATAACAGAGAAAAGTTTTTTTTCCGTAAAAATGTCCTTAAAAGATCATCAGCAATTTCTGTCCATGTTCTCTCCTTGCCACCCCAGAACCTTAGAAGATAGAAATAATTAGGAAAGCCTCAAAGCTGCATGTTAAATCAAGATTGTTTCTTCAACTACTTGATATACGATAGGACAAATTGCTTTTGAAAAATAGTAAACTAAAAATTTTATCCCAGGCAACATCCATGTAACTTTCAGCGAGTTCCTGATATTATTAGCTCATCACTCGCAACAAATACAGAATCAAGTATAAAAATTGAACCATAATTGAAACTAAATAGTGAAGAGCATACATATGTTTCAGTTTAACACTTAAATTATTGAAATAAAAGGCCAAGCATTACCCCAAATTCGTGCAGTTCCATCCTCTGAACCAGTTATAATCTGAGCGATAAAAGAAGAAGCAGTTAGAAATCACCCTACATTAACCTGAGTTGTCAGATGGTGATGCTAAAGTGGAGCTAAATCTTCCACACCTCCTGGAAAACAGTGACATTGTGCAAACCAAAAGCAGTAAAGAATATCGCATATAATAGGTAATAAAACTGCACAAATATTGAACAAGTTGGGGCAAGGTTTTGTGGTGATTGTGACGAGATAGTAGAGGCTGACCTGATGCGTAGAGTTGCGAGCAACTATGCAATGCAAGTAGTCCGAGTGGCCTTTAAAAACCATCTTGATTTTATTGGTCTCCTGAATAGCTCAATAACGATCAGACTATATATGAATAACAATGCAGGGCACTAAAAGAACATGTCAAATTCTCCAGACTGGAAAAAGTTTACAACGCAGAGCATGTATGGTTATTTATTCACCTTGGAAAAATACATACCACATCCCAGCCATAAGCACAAGAATCACCTGCTGCTGAGTAAATGGCTCCTCTCTAATTCACAACAAACAATGCAATTTACAATTCAGTACGCAGATGGTAAATACAAATACATCAAAAAGCAGCTGAATATATGTTTGAATAAGTTAGTCTACATGTTTATTCATTTTTCACATAAGAGTAGGGGGAGAGAACGATTGAGTGTATCAAACCTGAGGGTCCAGAGCAATGGCATTATTTTCTGGAATTGGGGAAAGAGCAGCCCATGGACCTCTGAAGCACAGGAAGAAAACAAGAAACGGAATAAGACATAAAACGAGGCATTCATGAAGCTGTGGCTGGCTAAATGTGAATATTTAATCCCAAATGTGTCTATGAAAACAAAACATAAAAGCTCTTTTGTTTCCATGCACTAGAAAGCAGATTCTTATCTAAAATTCCTCATCTTATATAATAGTTGATTTTTAACCATGGTAAATATATTTCAATACGCAGGCATATTTCTTTCTCTTAGACCTCATATTTTACTTTATGCATGTGCTTATAAGACCCATAGAACAATAAACCAACTCAAATAGTAAATTTGAAACTGAAACCTGGATAATATCAACCTTAATGTTTCAGTTATGCACCTAAAATTTACGAAGCTTAAAATAACAACTAAATGAATAAAACTATTTCTAAATCCATGAAGTGGAACTTAAAGTGATGATAGATTACAAGACACAACAACAAAAAATCAATCCACGGAAGAGGCTAATCCCACAACTTTTGGTAGAAATAATAAATACTTCAAATCAATTAAACTCCTTATATCCGCTCCTCTTTCTCTTGAGCAATACACAAGAATGAAAAAAAGGCGAGGGTGAGGACAAAACAGAGATTTGCTATTGATCACAAATGTAGTCAGAAAAGCAAACAACTATAGAAAAAATAGATGGTAGAATATATTGTGTCATTATCACTCACTTGTGCTGGGGATTCATCAGGTCAAGCACAGCATTTATGTGATTTCCTAGGGGAAAAATGAAAAAGATTAGGAAAGAACAAGCAGAAAAATAGAGCATGACCACAAACAGTAATGCATAAAAGCTAACAAATTAAAAATGATCTGTAACTGAAAAAAGTTCTAGAAGGATGAAATGAGAACCAGTAAAACAAAAAGTAGTAGCAACCAGACCATCTTTCCATCTGCCAGAAGCAACAAACAACAACTATACTAAATACATCAAGATATTTGAACTCTAATATCACGGCAGAGAAAATCAATTACCTTGAGGAGGGACAGACAGTTCTGGAGTACCAAAGTCTTTCCACCTCCATCCCCGTATCCGACCATCATCACCACAACTAAAAAATTCAAAAAAATGTGAATCTATAATGCATTCAAGACAAACGGTAGTACAGAGAAATTTCCAACAAATTTACATTTATAAGCACAAAACAGATCAACAAGATTATCAGCACACATAAGTAAAATATGAAACCATGGACAAAAAAGAATCAAAAATGAGGCAACTAAAGAATTAATCGCTTTCTGAGGAGGACTAATCAAGCAAAGAACTCAATGCTAAAGGACGATAACTCTTGAGTAAAAGGAACCTGAGTAACAATGTATTTTCACCATTGGCGTAGAATTTGACATCGTACGCAGGTCCATCGTGTGCTTGAATGAATCCATCAGGTTCAACCCTAATGACATACCAATAACATTTTCATTAAATGCAAACGCATCAACTCACTATCAATCGCTCATTCGCGGCCACATGGCGTCCATGAACTTACTGTTGAGCTCTCTTTCCGCTAAAGGCAACTGGCTGCATATAACATAAAACAAATGATCAAACAACACACAAGCACATTCAAATCTTATTTAGCGTCAGGGAAAGTTGAATGAAACGCACAATCTTGGAAATACAACTTGAGAGGGAGTAAGAGGCGAGAGATCCGTTGCTAGAGGCGACGACGACGGCGTCGGGACCGGAGTCCGGAGACGGTGTCCAGGCGGTTCTGAAGACGGTAAGCGATTGAAGTTCACGCTCCTTTAGAATGCTGTCTCTGTATGAATCTTCATCCCAGTTCGTCGCATCTCCCCACATGGTGATGATTTTTGACTAGGGTTTGGTGCGATCTTGGCCAGTGGCCACTGGTTCAGTCGACTCTCAGTTAGCTTGCACTTCAACGGTGCCGTTGCAAGCGTTTTTCCTTCCCTTTTCCTTTGTTCGGTTCGGGAATTTGTTTTGGAGGGAGAGATTAAACAAAAGCGATAAAGTTAACTAATTAAGCCGGTTTGGTTGGTTCCAACTTTATTTTTTAAAATTTTGATTAATCATAAAATTGGATTAAATTAATATATTAAATTATTTAAAATTAATTTTTAATTCAAATCAATTATTTAGATAATAATAATAATAGTAATAAATACACATTTTATCCGTATTAAAGAAGTTAGGTTTAATAATTAAGTTATTTTTAGTGGCAAGCAAATTAGGTAATTTCTTTTAAATTATAGCATTCTTAGGAAAATTGTATACTTTGAAATTGATTTTCTCTCTTTTTTATTAAATTATATTTAAAATTTTATAATATTAATCAAGATTATTAAAATAATAATAATACATTCAAAATTTTACTTTATTATAAAATTAATCTGATAATCATTTTGTGATTAACAGTGCTCATATCATGTTAGTAAGATTATTAAAATGTAAGTATCTATATGAAAAAAATTTAAACATAACCAATTTATTAAAATTTTAAAAATATAATCCTAATATTTTAATTTAAAATTGCAAATATAAGTATATAACCTTACTTAATATCTTCCTAAAAATAAACACCATATGGATGACAATACATCAGGCAAAAGCCCTCGTACTCGAGTTCAGTCGGACTTGAGTCATTCGGAAACTTTTTTAAAAAATTAAAAATATGAAATGACGTAATTTTATTTATAAGTATTTATAATTTTGAGCTAAGCCTGGTCCTGAGCTCAAAATTGGTGGAAATGTTTCTTAGAAGCGAAATCAAATCAAGGAAGCCAATAGCCAGAGCATTGAAGATGTGTCGCTCAGCCATATAGTGCTTTGATTATTTTGATTTACTTCCTTTGATTCTTAAGAGTATCGACTTGTTTTTTTTAACCTCTTTGAGATTCCTTTCGCCCCAATTAAGCTAAGCAAAATAAGATGTTGAAATGGCAATTGCTATACAAACGGCTATAATCGGCACCTATTTAAAAGAGTTGAATTCAATTAAGCAATATTTACATCCAAATTCAAGTTGGAAAGGCATTTTAGATTATTACCCTATTCACTCGAGGTTTGAATTCAGAACTTACACCATGAGCACAACCTCACCACGTGAACCTGCAAAGAGAAGAATAGTTCAAATACAAGCTAACCAAAAAGTCTAAACAGCATGGAGATGCAGAAAACAAGCTACTCTGTGGCGGATGAAAAGAGTACGATATAAGAAGAATGAATTCAGACTTTACATCTCTCAAGTATCTCTTTGGCAAATTGCAGTAGAGAATCTTCGTGTTCAGCCATCTTTGCAGCCTTCTCAGCCTCCTTAACTGCTTCAGCTGCCACAAATGATTTATTTTCAGCTTCTGCAATCCTGTAGGCAGCAGCCGTTGCTGCCTCTTCAAGAGCATCTTCAGAGTTTACATAACCAGTGATACCCAGATGTCTGGATTGCAGATGTTTCTGCTTCGGGCTACGAGTCTTTGTGGCAAATGAGGAAGATTTCTTGATTTTATAGCCATTTTGGACCTGCATTTCAATTGTATGCAAAAAACATAATGTATGTTCTGCTTTTGATAGATCTGACCTATAATTGCATGAAATGCTCAAATTATGCACTTTACAAACATGTTTACCTGGGTAATCCAAGTTGTGTTTCTTTTATTTATCAATTGAACCAAATCACCACAAAGGAGCCTAGCCTTTTTAGTATATATTGATGGTTGCATGTTACGATGAACTCATTGACATAATGATTATTCCAAAATATCTTTTGGCTAATGGATGGGCTGTCACCATATAAGTCAAATCTTATGATTGCATGTTCATGTTTTCTGTCTTGTCTAAGTTAAAAATGGGCATCATCATCAAAACAAAGAAAAAAGATTCTACTAATTGAAAAAGAAAAAGACAATTTGGGTTAAACATATTGAAAATAAATTACATTTTGCGAAAGATATTGATAAAAAGATTATATCAATGAGAGACGGGGGACATTTCTTCACCTTTTCAAGTTTTTCTTGTGCAACCAATCTTCTCAACCTTGAACTCAATTGCCTCCTAAAACTTTGTGGCAACACTTGTTTTCGCTGCATGTATGGTCAAGAATACAACAGAACAAGAAAGACAACCATATTAAAAATCGTAGAAATGAGAAATTAAAAACATCATGTCTACCATTTGAAAATTGCTAGAGAACTGATTTCTATGAAAAATTAATTTATGCATTAATGGAAGCTTGATTTTATATTGAGATACTTCAACAAGAGATGCATCCACTTTAGTTATAAGGCCTGATTTTGTGTTCCCCTTTTTCCTTTTCAAATTGTCAGTTTTTCCCTTCTTGCACTTACAAGTTGGAAGCAACATACAGAAGTACATAAAAAGCTTAACTAAGTTCACAAAATCATCGATTTATTTCTATATAAACAAGATGAGTACCTTCCTCCATGGTTAATCAATGGCCAGAAATTAGGAAGAGAAAGAGTAACATGACAGTTGCAGAAAATTCCTTCAAACCTCGATGTAATTGACAATGGCACTTGCATCTGCTCCATCTGGCTGGTTCAAAGCTGCAATTGCTTCAAAAATCATAGCATTGTACCTGAATAAAGAAAGAAATTGGTTAAGCAATACAGAGTCTTCACCAAAGAAAATTAAATTAAAAAAACAATTATCGGGAATTCTACTCCGAAAATCTTAAACCATTCAAGTTATCTGCAATCATCTCTTGGTAGTGTCATTAACAATACCTTTTTTTTTAATTCAATGGAAAGGCAACCGGAAACTCCACATTTTTATCCGCGAAAGATAGATTACGTTCTTACTAGTCAATAACATTCACACACAAACGAATAACAAATGCACTTTCCACGTAAGTTTCTAAAGAAGACTACAGATGGCAGGCACTATAAGATATTAAGAGCATACGTTGGAGCAACTTTTCCATCGTTCATGCTTCTCGAAGAATCATCTGCCGTGAAGACCACGAGATCTGAGCAAACTGCAGCAGCAGCAGCATCCGACGATGTATTTGCAGGAGGAGGAGCAGAAGCATTGGCAAAAACAGGTTTAGGTTTGGAGGGCCGTGTCTTTTCCCCTGCACTGATACTCATATTCCTCCATTTATCCTATCAAAACCAACAGCCAAACACATCGCATTCTAAGTACAAGTTCAACTTTACCTAATCATCAAAAAGACGTTTTATTTTCCTTATATCAATTCTTTAATTTTGATGAATGCAAAAAAAAAAAAAAAAGAAGAAAAAGCAAATCAGAGACACGGAGAGATCAAGAATAATATAGAGAGGACCTTGAGATCGATGTTGGAGCGAGAGAAGAGAAAAGGATTGAATTCTGGATCTTTCTGGATGTTCTTCCACTTTCCAGCTCCATGTTTCGCCACTCCCTTCCTGAGAGCCTCCTCTTCCTCCGCCGTCCACTTCTGTTTCGGATTTCCCATCTCTCGAACTCGAACTCGCTCTCTCCCTCTCCGGACCGTTGCCGATACTAGAATTCAGCCCTAATTTTCCGAATTCAAAACGACCAGTGAACGGCGCCGTGCAGATCTCCCCCGTAAATCTGACATCGTTTTGATTTATATCCACGTTTACGATAATTGTAAAGACACCGCCAATCATATCAGTCCATGTGGCACTTTCAGGATGACGGTTTTGAACACCTCAGCTAATCAAGAAAACGTGCTTCCCTATCCCCAAAGGGCAAAGACTCATCAGCAAAAGCTTTCACCAGAAAACGCTCAACGCATAGAATAGACTCACAGAGACCAAGTCGAGACATAGTGTTAAAGTCCGCACTCATCCTTGTGGAAGCTACAAAAGCTTCGTTAATGGCGTGAAGCCTGTGCATTTTCTCTCCAGCCAAACAGAAGTTTCAGAACGAGCTGCTAAACTCCACACACGTAAACATGGATTATTGTTTAGGAGCTCCAGCAATGGCGGCCTGTTGTCTCCCTGCTTGGAGCGCTCGAGCTCAAACGCCGAGGGCGAGACAGTATCCATGGAGCAAACGGTACCGTTTGTTTAGAGTGAAAGCGAGCAGTGCAAGGAGTGACGTCAGTTATGTAGCTGTTAAGCAAGACTTTGCGGATGAGGAAGATTACGTCAAGGCCGGTGGGTCTCAGCTCCTTTTCGTACAAATGCAGCAGAATAAAGACATGGATAAGCAGTCTAAGCTCGCCGATAAGGTTTTGCTACTTCTTCGTCTTTTTGATTTTTTAACTTTTTTAATCTTATAGATTTTGTTTTACCCAGTTGAGGCCCATACCGCTTGAAGGAGAGTTACTAGATTTGGTTGTGATCGGCTGTGGACCTGCCGGTCTAGCTCTGGCTGCAGAGTCAGCTAAACTGGGCTTAAAGGTCGGACTTATTGGTCCCGACCTTCCTTTTACTAATAATTATGGCGTCTGGGAAGATGAATTTAAAGGTAAAAACCAAAAACTTAATCATACTTGAATGCTGGTTCTCTGTTTTTAGCTTCTAGTGCTTCATTAATGTGGTGATCGATCGATCGTGTGCTTTAATTTGCTTCATCTTAGGAGCTGGATTACTTTCATATTTTTCTTGTGACATTTAAGTCATGTTTTGTTTATTAAATGTCCAGATCTTGGACTTGAAGGGTGCATAGAGCATGTGTGGCGTGATACTATTGTATATCTCGACGACAACGATCCCATTCTTATTGGGCGTGCCTATGGACGTGTTAGTCGACATTTGCTTCATGAGGAGTTGCTGAGGAGGTATGTGTGGTGTGGTGTGGTATCTAGTTACCTTCCATTTTTGTTCTGTGATGAATTGTCGTGTTAGTCATGTTAAATGATGAAATTTGGCTTTTCTATGGATATGTGATGCATATTAATTTCTTCTAGGTGTATCGAGTCAGGTGTTTTGTATCTGAGCTCGAAAGTGGATAGGATTATTGAAGCTAGTGATGGTCACAGTGTTGTGGCGTGCGAGCATGATACTTCTGTTCCATGCAGGTAAATTAGTGTTATCTCTGTTCGAAAGTTTCTTTCTCCAAATTGTGTATTGTGGTACCAGTTCATTAGACGTCAGGTCGCTAACTTTTGTGCTATAGGCTTGCGATTGTGGCATCTGGAGCAGCTTCTGGAAAGCTCTTGCAGTATGAGGTTGGAGGTCCACGAGTTTCTGTTCAAACAGCTTATGGCGTAGAAGTTGAGGTATGAGAACGGAGTCTATTCTTCTAGATAAGTACAAATTGCATAGGCTCCATCTCGATACTTGAAATTCTCAAGTTCAATTTTGGTATTGAATTTCAGATCTTATTCTGTATAACCCCTGCTTTTCTCCATTTCTTCCTCCAGTTAATATGGTTGTGGTAATTGATCGACATTGTATTTTGTTAATATTTCTTTTTATAGCTTAGGCATGGTTGTACACTGACCTAACTGTATCGTGCAATTTCTTAATTCCTGTTTTTTCATTTTTCTTTAGATTCTGTTGGTAATTTCAATGCCAATTCTCTCATTTTGAGTATGGTTTCAACAAAAAACTGATTGTTTAAGAAATTAGGGTGGAGGTGTGACATCAATCATTTGTGGCGCTGATCACGTTTTATAATTCCAGGTGGAAAATAATCCATATGATCCTAGTCTTATGGTTTTCATGGATTACAGAGACTATATGAAGCAAAATGTTCCATGTTTAGAAGCTGAATACCCCACATTTCTTTATGCAATGCCCATGACATCGACACGAGTCTTTTTTGAGGTTTTCTTCACTTTTTCTTTCCTTTTGATGCTTCAAGTCATTACTCATAGCAATCATGTGAATATACTTAGTAGCTACTAAATGCAGGAAACTTGTCTGGCTGCAAAAGATGCTATGCCTTTTGACTTGTTAAAGAGAAAACTGATGTCAAGGTTGGAGACGATGGGTGTCAGAATTTTGAAAACATATGAAGAGGTAATCTTGACAGCTATACTTTGTTAAAGGCAGTGAGTTTCCTAGTCCACTGCCCAAAAAACAAAACTCGCTTCTTCTTAATATGCTTTTTCTTCTTTCTTTTTCTCAATTGAAAGTAGTCTTCTCCTTCGACTGCCAGATAGGGTTAAAATCTTTATCTAGTGATGAGATTTTTGTCAATAAACTTTTGTTAATAAGCAAACATTTGATAGTCATCTATTTCATATTTTCTCTAAGATTACTCGAACAAGTACTATTGCGATGGGTTCTGGAAAAACGTAAACTTTTTCTTAACAAAATACAGGCCTTTATATAATCCTGACCGTTGAGATTGTCACTGTTCATCCAATCAATTTGTTTGCATCTAAGAAAGATTTTATATCGTTGTCTTAATTTTCGCGCAGGAGTGGTCTTACATTCCAGTTGGTGGTTCCTTGCCCAATACTGAGCAAAAAAATCTTGCTTTTGGTGCAGCAGCTAGCATGGTGCATCCAGCTACTGGTGAGAACAGTTAAGATAAATCATACCTTCTTAAAAATATGGAATTTGATGTTTATATTCTCATTTTACTTAATAGGATATTCGGTTGTAAGGTCACTGTCCGAGGCTCCAAAGTATGCTTCTGTGATTGCAAATATAATGAAAGGGGATCATTCAAGCAAGCTTACTCATGAAATAAATAAGCCAAGTATCTCAATGCAAGGTATGCAGCTCAAAACCTGCATAACGACTTGACGTTTTTCCTTTTTCTCCGTTGTTAATAATTCCATTCTCATATATTAGATGCGTGCATCTTATATTTGCATCTTCTCTAATCTTGTTTATGTGACATCACAGTACGTTCAGCTTTTCTTAAACATTTCTTGTCTAGTTTGAAAACTACAAATAAGGGGAAGTCCATAAAGCTGCCGACTGTGCCTTCTTTTCTTTTCTTGTTTTGATTACTCCATCATCAAATCTGAGATTGTGTCTTGTTAATTAATCACTACGGATAAAATTGTATTTCATTGGAGATTGATTATGCCTTCTGGACCTTTTAACAACTAGCACATTTGCTAACTCACGCGCATAGTAGGAAGCGTTGATATGACAGATGCTGTTTCTGTTACAGCCTGGAATACACTTTGGCCCCAAGAAAGGAAACGTCAAAGATCATTCTTTCTCTTTGGACTAGCACTTATACTGCAACTGGATATCGAAGGCATCAGAACGTTCTTCCATACCTTCTTTCGCTTACCAAATTGGTATGATTCATTACTTCAGTAGTTACTGGAAGAATTTTTAAAAAAAAAAACTGAGGTATTAGTCCATAGATATGAAGAGTGAAGCTTACTATAATATGGTTAGTTGGATCTGACACTATCTGTAAGGTTAGAAAGGCAACAAACTTGTCAATTTTATTTGAGAGAATTTGATTGATGGATCTTGGAACACATTTGTGGACTACACCTATCAATAACTTGACTAACTTCCATCAAATCCTTACCTCGAACATTTGATTGAATATATCTTCTTGCAGGATGTGGCAGGGGTTCCTTGGCTCTACTCTTTCCTCAGCAGATCTTGCATTATTTGCCTTTTACATGTTTGTGATTGCCCCAAATGAAATGAGAATGAGCCTTGTTAGACATCTACTCTCTGACCCAACTGGAGCAACTATGATAAGAACTTATCTCACATAATAGGTTACATCTTTTGTTTCAAGTATATTCCTTGTTAGAGTCAGTCATCTTGTGAATCGAGCCTGTCCAAGATTTATTAATAACCAGCTTATGTATATATAACTAGTTCTGGGGTGTATATTGCATCTTTTAGGTTTCTAGTGTAACCTCACATGGAATAGATGTGAAATCTTGCCTATATGACTTTCTGGAGCCAATAAAATTCTGATCACTGGTGAAAAACCCCTCTAGGTCTCGTATTTTGGCCGTCAAGTATGACATTATTGCACATTATTCCTGATTCTCTGGCCCGTGGTAGCCACGTAATGATAAGTTTGGTTTTATTTCGTTTTTGAATTTTTGATTTTGTATTGGATTGAAAATTTAGTTTTATTATCTCCTTATTCTCATAACTTGTAAAATTTATATATTTTTTATTTTTTATTTTTCATTAATTAAATATGTGATATTAAATTATTAGATATTAATTACTAATAAAATATATGAATAATATATTTTAATCATTATAAAATTTTAAAATATTTATTTATTAATTAAAATTCAAAATAGCAAATATTTAATTTTAAATAACATTAGTTTTAATAATTAAAATATTTATTGATAATAAATATTTATTTACAAATTTTAACTTATATAATTAACTGCTGTAAAATATTTTTTACATAAATAAAAAAAGAGACTTGAGGCATCTTCACAGGCTTTATACACTACGCCCTTTCTTTTTGTCGAAAGCTTAGCCATTTATATACCATATCCATTTTTTCTTGAATAAAGTTACTGTTTGAATACAATCAATGAAATTAGCTAACCTCTTCTCTCTTTTTTTTACGAAGGAAAAACAACACTCAAACATTACATGATAAGTTGCGGGAAACAAATCTCGGCCATATCCTCTAAGGCCCCGTTTGGTTGGCACGAAATGTTGACTGGGAAAGCAATCTTTTTCTTAAATTTTAAATTATTACGTTTGATTCGTTTTTTTGTTAGGAAAGTAAAAACTTTCCTAATTTAGGGAAAGTAGTAGTGTAACACCCCACTCCTGCGTGACCCAAACCCGACATCGGTGGTGATATCCGAGTCCGTGCCCCGCGAGAGTGGCGTGCTACATCACTCAGTCAAAAAGTCAGTATAACTTTGTTTTAATACCATCATATGCGCGGAAATCAGTAGGCACTTTGAGCCCACCTGAATTTGGAAACATTTTCAGTCATACAATACATTTAACATTATTCAAGATAACCATTTAATGTACAAAAAGCCATAATCGAATTGTGTCCAATTTTATCCATGAACATTTCAATGAACACATTACAATCAATAGAATTCCAATAGCCACTCGGGGGCCCCTATAAATACAAAGCACTACAATCCATTGACTTTACAGATTGACTTCATTAGTTGTACAAAATTTCAAAAAAAACAAATACAATTTTACTAGACACTAATGCAGACGCGAACTGACCCCGACCTCCATCTCGGACTTGTAGGCAGTAGGCATACTCCCGTTTATCAAACGGGGTGCTCTTCAAGTTTGGACAAATTTTGGATGAGTTTTTGCGAACTCAGTGAGGAACCATCATCGATGGTTCACCCAATTCATGCAGCACATCAAGTCACATAACATATACTCACCTTATTGTATGTTGGATCATATTTCACAATTTTACTTGAACATAGATAATTGCACTTTCACTTGAGCATAGACCATTTAAACATGTCAGTAATACATGCAACACTCACAGTTGTATCACAATTTCACATTCAGAAGTACCATATGCTTGCACTCAAGCAAATCATAATTATTTCATAATTGCATCTTCAGAAATACCATATGATTGCTATCACATAAGGATAAGGCATTGTGGCCTTACACCCAATTAAAATTAGTCAATCAAATGCATATGTGACACTTTCTCATTTTATTACGGTGTTGTGACCGAGCGCCTGAACTGTCCCAAATGGGCGCATTAATCGGTGAGCCTGTGGCTCTGAATCAGTGTGGACTTGGGTGGTCCAATTACGTTGAGCTTTTAGCTCTCGGTGACTGCTCCAGTCACAACTGTCTTTATCTGATCATGCATTCATGTATGAAATGCATATGTTCCAATTTAACAGTAAATGCATCACAATTAGTCAATAACCATATCCCAATCAAGTCACATATCACAAGTTGTCACATCAGAGGCAAGCAATTTTCATGTCACAAATCATCATATATCATCACATCGTAAACACTTCTATGTCATAACTCCCAATGCATCGGACTTTCTGTTTGGAATCACAGTCATAATTAAACACAAAACTTGCCATTATTCACCACAATAAACATATAATAATTGAGAGACCCATCTATGTTATTCACCAATAACTCCCGAGCTAATGCCTGGAAGTCGCAGCAACGTCGGTGGATCGACACTCCACATGTACCTCTAAACAATTAAAGTATATAACCATTACCAATTGCACAATCAGGCATAGTTAATAATGCAAA
Organism: Erythroxylum incrassatum; assembly: GCA_026546855.1. Classification (NCBI taxonomy): domain Eukaryota; kingdom Viridiplantae; phylum Streptophyta; class Magnoliopsida; order Malpighiales; family Erythroxylaceae; genus Erythroxylum; species Erythroxylum incrassatum. Next base: position 2,647,369 of record JANVCL010000008.1, on the reverse strand, counting down.
TGTAGCAATTAAAATGTGGACAATGCATGTTCATGACATTCCCGGCATTCACCCGTAATTCACATCATAAAATATTCCCCTAAATTTCATAAATCCATTAACACCAAAATTACTCAATTCGGATCTGTATAGGTCCGGACATAGCCAAAACACTAAAGCATGTGCGGAAAAATAGTTAAGTCAAAAACTTTTAATCAATCCTCTCACTTTGATTCCATCCATCAATTTTAATTAACTCTCAAAAATCCACAAATTCACATGGAGGGGTAGTCAAATGTCTTACGAATTCGACGCCTTGAGAATCAGGTCAATCGGATATCGGACGGAAAAGTTGTAAGCAAAAGAGTGAAGAGAGGTCAGTTTAGGAAAATAAATGTCCTAGTCGACTAGGACATGGTTGTAGTCGACTAGGTCGACTACAGTGCCGACTGGAACACTCTAGTCTTTCTTTTTCCGACATTCCAACTTCCACAACTCATAACTTCTTACTCAGAACTCCAAATTGGACAAATTTTGGTATCAATTTAAAGAGAAAAGAGAGCTCTACAAGTTTCATGAAGGACACAAAAACTAATTTCACCCCTAAGGGTGTCAAAAATGCAAGCAAAGTTACTGCCTTCACAATATTTTCCAAACCAGTATACCATTCTTCAAACAATCATATCTTCCCATTCCCTTTGCCAAAAATTCCAAACTTTATGTCCAAAAGAAAGAGCAAAACATGTTCTACAACTTTCCATAAGACAATTTAAGCTAATTAAGACCATAACAATCCATAATTTTACTTTAAAAACAGAAATCACAAAATCTACATTGAGGACTAGGTTCCAACACAATGTACAATAACCACTGACTATTACAATAACCGATGGGACTAGGTTCCAACACAATGTACAATAAACACAATGTACAATAACCCGTCCCAAATTACTATTTTACCCTTCCCATCGGTGATAGGATGTTACATGTCTGACCAGTTGTACGAGAAAATTCATAACTTTTTGTGTGATTGTCCGATTTAGGTGATTCCAAAGCCATAGTGTTGTTCACTTAAACTAGAAATGCTTAGAAGGGTTTTCTATCCAGTTCTAACTCCAGCCGTCTTAAAATTTTCAGTTTTCCCAACCATCGCCAATCAACCACCCAGTTAGACATGTATTCAGAAAAACCAACCTAACTTGACTGTCTCTTATCCGCTTGACTTGATTCTTGACTCTAAATTGTAGTTCACAAAAAGTTCTACAATTTCGCTTCTTTCCTGGAAACCAAATTCCCAGTTGGTTCAGCCAGATTCGGTTGAGGTTGGACGTTGCTGTTCGGATCCATAAGGTCTGTGGATATGGCCTCTGAAATACCTGCAAAATAGTAAAAGGCACACTGGGGGTGATCGCCGGGAGGCCCCTCCGATGCTTAAGTCAGTCGTTTGGTAAGGGCTGTGGTCGCCAAGAGTAGAGAAAACTAGGGTTGCAGTATCGTACCTGTATTATGGCTGAATAGTACCTTATATATGGAATAATTGCTAGGTTTAGGTCTTTACGTAAGTCTTGGTATTTGCATGGGAGACGATCTCCTACTACTGGGCCGTTGATGTCTGGGCTTGAAGTTGAGCCTCGTTTGGCCGACCCAACCACCAGTCAATTAACCCAAAAAAGCCTTCAGATTCCCTGTTCCAGTTTTACCCGATAAAAATTAAATTACACAAAACTTGTTCAATAATCACTAGACCCTATTTCAATTACTTTCAGGCCATTCCTCCATCATTTTTGGTATCAAAGAGAGCTTTGGAGACGTGACTTTGACCTCGAACCATGTTAGGTCCAACTCCAAATGACCTGAACAAGCTTTTCGCTAAAATCGAAGAGACGGGTCTCAGGATTGATAGGTGTGATCTGTCAATCTTGTTTATGATCTAAATCGTTTGTGATTTGTTGGTAAGAAATATCACTGCATACAATTGAGGTTAATGGAAGCATTAATCAATACTATGCGGAAACTTCAATACGAGAGCATAAATTCTTTCATTGACATCAATGTGGGGCCAGACGACCCACATCCACAT
>JANVCL010000008.1:2619145-2631640 GCA_026546855.1 Erythroxylum incrassatum | reverse complement strand
CACCCATGAAGGGTATAATAGTACTTATACTCTTGAGATAACTACCAAAGGTAGTTATATGAAGACAAAATATGAATACAACGTATACACAAGAAACGTACCGTGTGTGTGTATTGGTTGCTTCAGTCATTTTTTCTTCAAGGTTTTACAAAGAAGAGAAGAACAACTCTGCAGAAAATTGGAAATAGAAAATCCTATAACCGGTGGAATTATAACGAATCATCAAGTATGTATTTTTCGTTTGTCTACACATATACAATCGATCCTGAATGTTGCATAATCTTTGTGATTATGCATCTGTTCATTTCTTTCTGTCAGGTTGCTTGGTCTGTAAATTGGTAGTGCTCTACTATAAATGTGTGGTTTCTGCAGTTTATGAACTGTGTAATGTGTCTAGCGGCTTTCTGTGCTTATCTATGTAACTTCTGGTTCTAAACTATGCACAGCTGTACTCTTGATTTGTCCTTTTCATCATCAAAAGTTCTCTGTTATTGTAAAATATCTGAGCAATCAAGTGATGAGATGTCCTTGTCTTTCATAAATTCAACGGGTGAAGTCACATTAGCAAGAGATCATATGAAACTAGGACACATCTTTTAATCTACAAGTGCTTCTGCAGTTTGTATGTTTTGATTGATGAGCTGCCAAATAATTTCCATTGAAGATTTGGTCTATTTTATTTAATAAATTTTGTTTAGTAGGTATAATTAGTTCAATATCTGTCATTTACTGATAAAAAAAAAGAGAACTTTGAAGCTAAAAGTGTAACATTAGCTTTAAAATTTAAAAATATTCAAAATAATTCTCCAGATAGTTAATAATATGCAAAAAAGCTCAAGTTTGTAAATTAAAAAACTATTATCAAAATTGGTTAATTCTTAAGATAGTTAATAATATGCAAGAAAGCTCGAGTTTGTAAATTGAAAAACTATTATCAAAATTGGTTAATCGAACTACCCCTTTCATACTGACTTAGATAGCTAATTTATCAAAAATTGCTCAAACCTATATTTTCGTATGCAAAAGAACATACATTTTTCAATCTCGCTTGTGTTAGACGCTAGATGATAGAAGAAAGAGGGAGTATAATAATCGCAAACACATGTACATTAATTGGACGAGAAGATAAGGAAAAATGCCTCATTGGACCGATCATCAACTGAAATGAAGGAAACATACCTTAGAAATTCACCGGTGATTTGATCGGAGAATTACGACTAGAACAAAAAACGGATAATGACTTAAAAAAGCGTGAGAGTAGAAACAGTGGAAAGAGAGCGATGAACTTGTCAGAAGTGAGAGAGATGCGTTTATCCGAAAATGGGTAATCTTAGAAATAATTATTCTGTTAGCTTTTTTCTAATCAAACAACGTAAATACTAAATATATAATACCTAATTATTAAGAATGGATGTGTACAAAATTACAATTTAAAAATAATTATTAAAAATGATTATTGATTAATAGTATTGTTGATAAGATTTACAAAATTTTTAAATTTGTGATCTTTTCTTTTAAATTCTTAATGTATTCATTAAAATTTAATTCACAATTTAAAATATTTCGTCCTCTTTTAATGGAGTTAAAATACAAAATATACGGTCATTTAAAAAACTCATATCTTCATTAATTTAGTACCATATTCTAAAAAATTTGATAGTAAATTTTGTAAATTAAAATAAAATATTTGAAAATTTAATAATTTTAAATTAAATAATTAACAATAAAATATTGCTTGAGCGTAATTTTAATTAGTTTAAAATAGAATTTATGACTTTTTAAAATTAAAATTTCAAATAAATAATTTATAATACTTATTATATTTAAATGTAGATAAATTTTAAAAAAAGAGTTTTCGGTGATTATTAAAATTATTTAAAAATTTACCATGAAATTATAATCATATAATTAGTTTTCATATAAAAACAAGTCTCACGTCTGGATGAAGCCCAAACACAAGGATAAGCCCAACAAGGATGGACAAAGCCACGTCGCCAATGCCGAAAGTGACAGGTCAATAGTCTTCTCCGAGGTTGCCCCAAGTAAGGGATAGAGTAACAGTAGTTGAATAGAGACAATTGATTACGTAACAAAGTGATAGTTTCTTAGGGAATTCGTTGTTGTTTGTCGTTTGGTAATGGTGGACGTACCAGGCCGATAATGAGTGTTTGTGCGACCGAAATGAAGACGGTGGCAGTCGCTGTGAAAGGCCGTGCCGGCCTCGGAGGAAGGGGCAGCCGGCGAGCCGTCCGGTGGGCGGTGCAGCATCTGTTGCCCGTAGCAGACCGGTTCATCTTCGTCCACATCATGCCTATTATCACTTATATACCCACTCCGTGTACCCTATTTCTCTCTCTATCTATTTTTCAGTTATTTGAGTTCAAATTCTATTCCTTTTTCTTTTTGTCCATGGGTTTTCGTCTGAGAGGGTCAACTAAGTCAATGGAGAGAAAGTTGGAAAATTTTGAGATTGAGATTTCATTTTAACGTAGTTGGAGATTAAATTCATGAAAAGTTGTCAATTGCGCGTGATTCCTGCAGCCGGTCATCGTATTCCTGTTGAAGAAGTTGATGAAAATGTCGTGGCGATGTATGTAAAAGAAGTGAGAGTGAAAAAGGAAGCAGAGATTTTTACACCCTTTATGAACTTATGCAAATTTCACAAGGTGGGGTTGGATTCTTTTTTTGTTTAACAACTTCCACGATCAATCTTTTATGTGCTTCTCTCCGGGGGGTTTTTTTTTTCTCTCTTCTTTTCAATTCCCTTTCATTTAAATGCTTCGTATGATTTTCAGGTGGAAACTTTGCTCCTGGAGGATGGAGACCCCGCAGTTGGCCTTCTGAAATACGCATCTGAATCGGGGATTGATTGTTTGGTATTAGGTTCATGTTCTCGGAATTGGTTAATGAGGTATAACTGCTGATGGGCTGCTGTTGTACTTTGGTTTCTGCTTCTTATATAGCAGTCAAAGGAATGCATCCTTTGTATGTTATAATGAATTTCACATCATATGCATTGCTCTATTGCTTGGATGGAATTACAAAGACTTCTGTTTCACCAATTTTCTTCATGTTTTCTCTAGAAAGCTGAGAGGGCCAGCGGTTCCAAGGACAGTGTTGAACTTTTCTCCTCAAATGTGTGATTTTCATGTCATATATAAATATAAAGTCGTCAAGAAATTAGCTAATTCTTTGGACACCGATGGTATGTTGAAACTAACTATCTTTCATCCACAGAAGTTATGTACCTTACTTGTTTTTCTTGCTTACGTTTCTTGTATTCATCTTACAGAGGCTGTCGCACAGGCATCTGAACAGGTTGATTATAAGAGAGGTTCTAAGGTCACTAGTAAACAAGTATCTGAGGTGGATTTATCTCCTGCAGAATCTAATGTTCAGAAAGTGATTGGGATCCCTTCACTTCCAGATTTTAGTTACCCTGATGCCGAAGCATTTAAACGAAAGAGCTCATCTCTTAATAGAAGCATAGATGTGGAAGGGGCTGGTAGGGACCCGCTAAATGACCTGCTGAGCATTTCCTCTAGAGCTAGGAGTTGTGGTTTTACATCTTCACTGGAAACAGACAAGGTTGGTTGTTTTCTTGCTTGTGACTTTAGAAGGACATTTAAAGTTCAGGTCCAAGGTATTCTTGGTTCAGCAACTTCTAATGTTAAGATTCTCTCTATTTTTGCAGTCATATGTGCAAGCTGAAATAGAACAGCTGCGGCTAGAATTACAGAATACCATTACCATGTACAAACGAGCTTGCGAAGAATTGGTCCATACCCAAAATAAGGTCTTATTAGATGTTATTTTCATATTCTACACTTCTGTAAATGAAAAAAAATAGGTTTTGGGATTTGATGGACTTTTGTTCTACATCAAGAAGCTTAAACTTTAATAGGTGAAAAGATGAGGTATCAAAATGAATGTCAAAGGTACTTTGTTTGGTTATGTACCTTAAGGATTTCGAGTCTAAGCTGTGGTTAATGTAATATGTTAGATGGTCTAAGAAGTAAACAACAATTATTCATAAATTCCTTGACCACTAATTTGTTTATAGTTTACTTTCTAGGTCCAATCTATTTCTTCCGAGTGTGTTGCAGAAGCTGGAAGAGTGAATGCTGCTCTTGAAAGAGAAGAAACTCTCAGAAAAATTGCTGCCGAAGAGAAAGCAAGGTATATGCAGGCCTTGAAGGAGATTGAGGAGGCAAAGGAATTGCTTGCTAAAGAAAGTTATGGAAGAGAGGTAGCTGAGCAGAATGCATTTAAAGAGTCCTCAGAGAAAGAGAAGCTTGTCAATGCTCTTCTATCGAGTGACAAGAGGTACAGGCGGTACTCTAAGGAGGAGATGGAGGTAGCGACAAATTTTTTCTGTGAGACAAGAGTGATTGGTGAAGGAGGGTATGGAAAAGTTTACAAATGCAATCTTGATCATACGCCAGCTGCTGTTAAGGTTCTTTGGTCTGAAGCAGCTAACAAGAAAGATGAATTTCTTAAGGAGGTAATTTTATCACTTCGAATTGTCTTAACTTGCAGTAGGAGTTTACAGATTTATTCTGCCATCATAGCTAATCTGGATATAATTTTCAGCAAGCTTTAACGTCTCTCTTACTAAAGAAACTTCGTTTTAGATCATGTTTTGTGCAAAAAATTGTAGATTCATTTTAATTTCCTCTACAATTCTCATAATTTCAAAACGTTCGTAGTCCTAATTAATCATGATATATTTGGAACATATGTCAAGAATTTAGAGACTGATATTGCATCTTCCAAACAGCTTCTTAAGACTGATCCCCTTAGCTAAGATGACTGAATCTGCTATTGTTTATATCATCCTAACAGTATTGCTCAGCCTGATTATTCTTAAAAGTATTCACATTCTCGCATCCAACCCAAGTCTCAAGGTGCTTCTTTATTGTGACATTTGCACTGGACAAATTATTGTCTATTATGTCAAACATTGAATATTGCTTCAGTTCTGAATAAGTTGCATCATTTTTCACAAATGCACATATTGCTGAATCTTTGCAGGTCGAAGTTCTCAGCCAGTTACACCATCCACACTTAGTTTTGTTGCTTGGAGCCTGTCCAGAGAGTGGTTGTCTGGTCTATGAATACATGGAAAATGGAAGTCTAGAAGAGTGTATCTTCCAGCACAATGGAAAAAAGACACTTCCTTGGTTTGTTCGATTCCGAATTATTTTTGAAGTGGCTTGTGGGTTGTCATTCCTGCACAATTCAAAGCCAGATCCCATTGTCCATCGTGATCTTAAACCGGGCAACATCTTGCTAGGAAAAAATTATGTGGCCAAAATTGGTGATGTTGGGCTGGCTAAACTCATTTCAGATATTGTTCCTGATAACATCACTGAGTATAGAGACTCTATTCTTGCTGGTACTATCTACTATATGGACCCTGAGTACCAGAGAACTGGGACCATTCGACCAAAATCAGATTTATATGCTTTTGGAATAATTGTTCTCCAAATATTGACTGGCCGACGCCCAAATGGAATCGTGCATACTGTTGAAACAGCCATTACAAATGCCTCCTTTGCAAACGTTCTAGATTCGTCAATTAAAGACTGGCCACTAGCTGAAAGTCAGGAATTGGCTCAAATTGCGCTAAAGTGCTCTAAACTTAGATGCAGGGATAGACCTGATCTAGATACTGAAGTTCTACCAAGTCTTAGAAGACTCGTGGACATTGCAGCTGATAGCATGAAGGTGGAATTGAATGATGTCTATGCTCCGAGCCACTACTTCTGCCCAATTCTTCAGGTGATAAAGCCAAACTTCATGAGATGATATCAGGCTTCTATTTAACTTTCATTTGTTAGCATGCATCTTATATGCTTCCCTTTTGTTGAATGAATGAATGTTACTTTTCAGCAAATCATGGAAGATCCATACATTGCTGCTGATGGTTTTACTTATGAGCACAGAGCAATCAAGTTATGGCTTGAGAAACACAACATATCACCAGTGACGAAGCTTAGGCTTCAGCACTCGATCGTAATTCCAAACCATACGTTGCGGTCTGCAATACATGAGTGGAGCTCAAGAGTGAACTCTTGATTACCTTGAAAGATCATTGAATTGTATGCCTCTGTAAACAAATTCTTCATAGCAGAAACGGCAAGATCTTGTATTTGAAATTCCCTTTTTGACCATTTGTTCTTCATATTCTAACAAAATGTGCATCTTCAGTAGATGTAGATTATTGATAAAAACTGATGATTCTGTTGTACTTGTACATTCTATGCCAAATAAATTTGCCCGCATTTAGTGCATTTAACTCATACATGGTCCACAGATTAATAGCTACCAATGCCAATTTTTCCTTGCGTATGTAGGTCTGCCAGAAGTACGTATAAAGGGAAAGGTCAAGTGAGCCTGAACTCACAATTTTCAGATATATTAGTTAGTAATCAGTAACTCAACTGTCCAAGAAAGTTAAAAATGTGTGTAGAGGAATTTAATCAAGTTTCTATGGCCAGAACAAAATGTAATAAAAACAAGCTGGTGTAGGAATTAATCTTTTGTCCACTATATAAGGCTAGAATCTTCTGCACGTTTTACTTTTCAGGTATTGTAATCTGTACATGATAATTAGGCATCTGAAAGATGGTCAGATGCAAACGGTAGTCCTATTACAAGCTTTCAAGTACATCAGTCATCCACCTGAGTAAACTCTAGTGCATTTGCATCAGGATCTCGTGTAAAGATTGCAGGTCTCCCTGAACGGCTTAGTGTATAAGGAATCCCTGAGGAATTGGAAAGCATAAGTCATCATTCGAGTAGAAATTCCTGATATTCGTAGTCCATTGGGTAGTGAGAACATGCATTGAATGCGACAGATAAACAATAAGTTTCAAGTAATTTTGAGCACAGTAGGAAAGTTAAACATATGATAACTTAAAATTTATTCTATAAAAGCATTAACATAACAAATGAACCAATGCCATTTTTGAATTTGGGGAAAGGTTGACAGCCAAAGATGAAAGGAAAAAGGCTTACCAGCTTGATCGAGGATGGCTTTCAGCTTAGACACGTCCCGGATTGCAATACAAGTATGTCTGTCTCGGCCACCATGTTCAGGTCGTCCGCTTAAGGGGTCAGGATTTGGAAGCTCCATTAGATGGATCATTTCAGAGCCCACCCACAACCAGGCACCTCTGTAGGGAAGCTTATCATGTGGCCTTGCCTCATTTATTTGAAGACCTGCTTTCAGTTAGATATTGAGCCTACTTTTCTTGTTCTCTAGTATATGATGGAGAAAGCAACATAAAAGGGGAAGAGCAACATTGCACACAGCAGAGAAGGATAAGTACCTAAGATGCCCTGGTAAAATTCGAGCGATCTTTCAAGGTTTTCACAAAGCACTCCAACATGGTGAACACTAACAACTCCGAAATCTACAACAGATCGAAACGACAAACTTCTTACAGAGAGTAAATAACTTACTAAAGTAAACAACAGAAATCTTTTGTGCATGTATTTGTTATGCATTCCTGAATTCAAGAAGGGGAGGGATGAAAACAGACTTGTGCTTCATTGTGCAATTATTCAAAGCCACATGGATTTAGGGGGAAGTGTTATGAAGCAAATTTATTATGAACAAGTGATATTCCAAATAGTAGTGCCACAAACGAAGGTATGATGCTACTTTACTACCTCCTTGATTCCTCTTTACTATCATATTTCAATAATGTGGGACATTGGACACAAGCAAGTGCCAATCAACCCAAAGATTCACTGTGCACGCAGATGTGCCAACTTGAACAAGCTACACATGTTAGTGATTACATTCCAAGATTTAAGTGGCAGCTTGGTATGGATCCATGATTAATTGAGTTCGATTCAGATTCTGGCTTTCAATCTGAAATCCTACTTAGATTAAGAACCAAGGTAAATGTACACCAACAAGCAAACTTACCAATATTTTCACTGGATTCTTTCTCAATCACATTAGCCTCAGCAGAAATCTTAGCTTTTGTCTTAAAACACAGCCTATAACCACTACAACTGCCAATAGAAGTCCGATGAAAACATAATTGCGACATCATCTGCACTGGTTTGCTACTTAGACGACTTACCTGCATTGCAAAGGTATTGAACATTATTGCTGAGAGGATCACAACATGTCTTCACAAACCTCATTAAACTGCAAATTACATAGAAGCTCACAACTACGAATCCACCATATATCCTCACACTTCTCCCAATAAAAACTGCAAAGACCCGACACTTCTCTTAATAAGCACTTCTTGGATAAAAGCTACCACCTTATGATGCCGAACCCAAAAGCACCCCCTTTTCCCCTTCCAAACACACTCACTTCACCATTACTAGCTACTTCCCATCTGACCAAGCTTATACCAATCAATCCCATTTGAATACCAACCGCTGAAAATTCAAACAGTTCGTCGATCAATCAGATACGCCCCGTAATTCCTTCATCCCCAAAAGAACATCCGAACTTTCTGAGTTATCGAAATGAACCCAACACTGACCATAAAACAACGATAAACCCACAATTTCGAAAGATAAGTGAGGAAAAACGATAAATTGATGAAATTACCTTGCTTTGCAGAGGTGCAGTGGCGGATGAGCTGAGAAGGGAAGCCATGGAAGAGCGGCAACGAGGAGTGGTCAGGGTCTTGTTCGCTTGTTCGTTTGGTGAAGCCTAAAGCGTACTAGTAGTTGTTTCTGACCACTTCTCATCGGCCGTTGTCAACACTCCTGGACCGCTCATCTTCTTGCAAACCAACAAGAGCCACTCACCAGTCACCACTTCGCTTTTTTGGGCTTTTCGGGTCATTTCTAGACAGGACAATTTGGGCCTGTGTTAGCTGGTCAGTTTTGAATTGAAATATTTTTATTTTATTAAATAACTTTTTATTATTTATATTCCTAATAATTACTAGTAAATATCATTGTAAAATAATAAATAAAATTTTAATTAATTCAAATTTAAACTATCAATCTCACATTAAATTAAAATTCAAAATTTCACATCTCAATTTAAATTTAATTAAAAATTAATTAACTTAAACTTAATTTTTACCTCATCTAAAAATATTAATTCTACGTGGAATAGGTTAGAACAATATCTTGTTTTTGTCATAGTATTTCAACACTCTATTATTTAAAGAACAAGATTTTCTGTCCAATTTTATGGTGTCTTATTGTGTCCAGTAAATCTTAATCATTCAATTATTCAGGTCTCGCGTAGGTTCCACATAAATAAACGTGGAGCCCGCATAAATGAATGACTAAGATTTATTAGACACAATAAGACACTATAAAAACTGAACAGAAGATCTAAACTCGTTATTTAATTTTATCCACAAAACAGATAAGACCCCCCGCATAGGCTTTGTAAATACTAATATATCCGGATAACAGATATTTTTATTTCCTTAATCAATTTCTACTCTATTTCATTAAATCTTATCCATATTTTTATATATATCCACGCGTTGCTTTGACCTTATAACGAAATACCAAAATTCCAAAATACAACTCTAAATAAGCATTTTAGACCGAAAAATCGCGTTGATGACCACTTGATGTGTCAGCTGCTACAGTAGCCGCTGTTTGTAGCCCGGGTGCACTGCAAAGTACAAACATCCGGGCTACGCTAGTCTTTGACTTTTATTTTTAATTAAAAAAATAAGATTTTAGTTTTGAAATCACGTTTTTCTCGACTGTTTGATCCAATCCCAGAATTTCTTGTCATTTTTCATTTATTATTAACCTTTAAATGTTGATCAAATCTTGACCCGCTGACCCGACAAAATTAAAATTAAAACATCCAACTTGAGAGAAACTATACTAATTTTCATTATATCATAAAGGATATAATGAAAATTCTTAGATAATAAATATTATATTATGTGACGTAACAATTTGTAGATATGTAATAAAATCATCTTTTGAGAATATGTAATAATCCATTACTTTGCATAGATTGTTTGATTTCTAATTATTACGAATATGCTTTTTCCTTAAATTTTGTAAATATAAATTAGGAGTTTAACTTAAGAACCCTACCATTAACAGATATTTTTTCATAAAACAAAACGTGGTAGCTCGACTTAAAGTTAATAGGGTAGGTCCAAGTTGACCGAACCTGGGCTAATCTTAAAATGCTCAGATTTAACATAACTATTATAAATAAAACGATATTATTTTATATTTTTAATTATTTGAAAAATTATAATTCGAACTTAAACTTGGGCTCACATCCAAAGCTCGTTGCCCAATGTCATGATATTATATATATAACTTGGCAAAGCACCTAATATAATTCGAATTTATTTAAAATTATATTATGTTAATATAATTAATTAAACTAATAATGACTTAATTTCAATTATTAAATTTTGTATATTAAAATAATATTGTTTTAAATAATTAAACTGAATTTTTAAAATTTTGTTATTTTAAATTTAAATGATCCATCTCAAATTAATTCCAAATTCAAAATTTTATATGTCCATTTGAATTTAATTTAAACTTAATTTTGACTTCAACCAATATTAGCATTCCCACGTGGGACATATCAGTATTTAGAAAGAAAATGCGGGGGTCTCTGAATTCTTGGGATATTAGCTGTTTTTAATTTACTTTGACCTTATAACGAAATACCGAAATTTCAAAATACAACTCTAAATAAATATCTTAGACCGAAAGGTTGGAAGACGAGACAAAACTTCTTCTCTATATATAAAACAAAGACCCGGAATTGGAAAAGAAGCTTACCTTACCTGGCATTGCGTTGACGACTTGACGTGTCCTGCTGTCGTTTGGCTCTTGACGTTCTCCGGTAACACACTACTCTACAGTCTTTGGCTTTTATTTTTAATAAAAAAAATAAGATTGTAGTTTTGATTATAGTTTTGTCCGGAGTTCTAACTCCGTTGTGAAATTAGCAGGTTGAGCTCGAATTGAAAAGACTTTGAATTATGTTTGAATTTTGCAAAATTTGGATCAGATTTCAAGTTTAAGTTTAATTTAAGTAACCTGATGGCCGGACATTAAAATTAAAAAGTGATAATAATTAAATTTTGAACGAAACTCAGGGCTTGGGTATAAATTTTTAGATCGAGTCAAAGTTAAAGGATCAAATCTTTTTTTTTTCAGTTAACGAATTCCTACTATATTCTATTAAATCTCATTCACATATTTATGTAAAGTCTACACAAATGTATGGATAAGACTGAGTGACACAATGTTGAATACCCTAACAAAACTACGGTGCTTCTATCCCAAACTGAGGTAGACTTGAGCTTAATTTGACCTAGTACTAACATCAATATTACGTAGATTTGACCAATAAATAATATTAGTTATTTATTTAAAAATATTTAGTAAAATTAATTGTTTAATATTAATTATTTATGTCTAAAATAATTTATAAAGACATGACTTTAAAAAAAGATTTATAAAAATATAAGTACTATATTTTGTTATTTCTTTGAATATTTTCACAAGAATTTAAACAGAGCAAAAGAAGTTTACGTCATGATTTCTTTAAAGTTAAATGAATATGAATATAAGTGGATAATAATTCTTTTTTATTCTAATTCAAAATTGATATTAATTAAATTTTAAATTTTAAATTTTAAAATATTAAATTTGATTATAAAGTTATTATCTCTATTTCTATCTGTTTTTATTTTTATCTCTATCTTATTTTTTTGAGTAATTAATAATAATTTTTGAGTATAATAAATTTTAATTACATAATTTCTCTGGTGCTATAATTTTCAAAATTAAAAAATTAAGTTCAATCCGTCAATTCAATTAGTTGTTTTCAAATATAATTATCAACGACGTAATATGATTAAAAATAACAAATAATTCATCTACTAAATTAAATAAGACGTTAATATCATCCCTATTTTTAGAGCGGGTGTCCACGAGCTCACAACAAGACATCGGAAGGCAGCAGGTTGGGAGCGAATTGACGGAGGCGCTGGGCGTGATACACGCCGTTGACTGGTCCAAATAAGTCAACAACCCAAGAAAGCAACTCGTTTGCTTACTCGGGGGAGGAAGAGGAGACAAGTACAAACTATGGGACATGTTAATTTAAAGGAGCTTAGAAAATGTACGACCAGGCAACTCCGTACAGTTGGATTCGAAAGAAATTGATGCCTGCGGGATGGAAATAGAATCCATACGCGGTTAGATCGGTCTAAGTCTTCTGTCCCGTGGGAACGGACTTCTGGACACGTCTCTTAATACAAATTAACTTTCGTTTTCTTATATTATATTAATTAGTGTCTTGACTCTCGAACAAATCTATCAAACTATGAATACGTTCTCATATTCTATGACCAGAATCATGGACTTCTCGTTAAAAGTATTTTATTGCAGCTTTTGTTTTCAAAATTACACCAAATCGATCTATTCGACCACTAATCGATTAGCTATTCGGTCCGGTTTATTCTTAAAATTAGTTTTTAATTGAATCAGTGA
>JANVCL010000008.1:2605939-2619045 GCA_026546855.1 Erythroxylum incrassatum | reverse complement strand
ATTCTTAAAATTAGTTTTTAATTGAACCAGTAAGAATCGGTCAAAACTGATTAATTGATTGGTTGTATCGGTCCGGTCCGACCACTGATTTAATATTTTTTATTTTTATTGGTATTTTTTGTATTTTTAAATATTATCAATATTATATATAATTATGACGTCACACCGATTTGATCAGGTTTGACCGGTGGTTGAACCGATTAAACCGGTGACCAGTAAAACTTTCGGTTCAATATCCGGTTTGAATTTTAAAACACTAAATTGCAGATGATAAGAATTCTTTCACGATTGGATTAAAAATAAGAAGTATAATTGACATTCGCTTTTTTTTTGTACAGTTTAAACTAAAGTGTTATATAAAAAGTTTATATTTTATTCTTATAAAAATTATATAGTAATCAATTAATTGTATCAAATAAATTATTAAACGAATTACGTTAGAAACACCAATATTAGTGAATTCACATATTTATGTTTATGTTAAATCAAAACTAAAGATTAGAAAGAAAAAAAAAAGTTTTATGGACTCAAAGTCATTTAACATATTTATTTTAATTGATATTATTATTATTATTCTTTTTTTATTAACTAAAAATAAGATTACGCATGTTATTGAACTTTTCTAAAATTTTAAATTATTAATCATTAAAATTTGAAAATTCTTCGAAAGTAAAGTGGCCAATTTCTCAATACGCTTTGTAGCTCGTACTTACGAAGCTTCCTCATTCGATGGCTCGAAGGCTTAAGCCTAGTGTCTCGTACTCGTCTTTTGTCCACGTCGAACGTTGTCTTTTCAGGATTATTCTCCGAACGCATCGAAACGAACCCAACCGCGTAAAAATAAAAACTCTCAACTTCTCAAGAGAGAGAGCAGATTACGATAATGATTATTACAAAACTCGCGAAAAGTCAAGTCACCGTCAAAGACCCACCCCAACTCCTCCTCCCACGCGTTCACATGTAGCCTACGCGCTTCTCTTTCTTCTATCTTATATAAGTATTCTGCATTGTAGCAGTACCAAATCTGAAACCTCCTGCGTTTTCTCATTGAAGCATTTCCGCAGACAGACAAACACCTGTACCCTTTTCCCCTCTGGGTTTGACTGGGCTTCTTTTTTCATGGAAATCTCTTCTTTCCCATTTCTTAATCAAGACGAGGATTCACATTTCTTTAGTCCTTTTCAGGACATGGACTCTAACGTCATCAACAGTTTATCTGGGAACAATAAGAACAACAATTTAAGGAAGCGAAGAAAGAGAGATGGTGACAAAGAAGAAGAAAGAGACCGTGTTCACCGAGTGAAACCAGAGGAGGTTAAGAAGAATGCAATGAGAGATATAATTAGTACCCTTATTATATTGGATGAAGAAGAGAAGCGAGAAGAGCAGCAGTGGATTGTGGACTCGCAACTAGATAATGCGATTTTTGATTCCAATTATAGACAGAGTGTTCAGGTTATGAATGATTATTACACCCAATTACAGGACCATCATAATGATTTAGACGAAATGGATCGTTCCAGAACCAAACGGGCTCGTCGCTCTGCTTCTGTTGTAGCTTCAGTTGTGGTCTCCAGTGAGTCTGCTAATAGCGCTGCTGGTGCTAGTGGGTCCGGAGCAGCACCGGGACCACACCGGCGATTGTGGGTCAAAGACAGGTCTAAGGACTGGTGGGATCGATGTAACCATCCAGATTTCCCAGAAGAGGAATTTCGGAAAGAGTTTCGGATGAGCAAAGCAACGTTTGAGCTGATATGTGAAGAGCTGGATTCCGCAGTGACCAAGAAGAACACGATGTTGCGAGACGCAATTCCTGTTCGCCAACGGGTTGCTGTGTGCATCTGGAGGCTTGCCACGGGTAATCCATTGCGACTTGTATCGAAAAGGTTCGGTCTTGGGATATCTACTTGCCACAAGTTGGTCCTCGAGGTGTGTTCTGCGATAAGGACTGTTCTAATGCCCAAGTTTCTTCAATGGCCTGATGACGAGAAGTTGAAGCTGGTTAAGAGTGAGTTTCAATCAATGTCTGGAATACCCAACGTTGGTGGTTCAATGTACACTACTCATATTCCGATCATTGCTCCTAAGATTAATGTGGCATCTTATTTTAACAAGAGGCACACAGAGAGGAATCAGAAGACATCGTATTCGATAACAGTTCAAGGGGTTGTGGATCCAAGAGGTGTTTTCACTGATGTTTGCATTGGGTGGCCTGGTTCTATGCCAGACGATCAGGTGCTAGAGCAGTCTGCTCTGTTTCAGAGGGCTAACAGAGGTCTTCTAACGGATGTTTGGATTGTGGGTAATCCTTCTCTTCCTCTGATGGACTGGCTTCTGGTGCCTTACACACATCAGAACTTGACTTGGGCACAGCATGCTTTCAACGAGCAGATTGGAAAAATTCAGGGTGTTGCGAAGGAGGCATTTATGAGGATGAAAGGAAGATGGAGTTGTTTGCAGAAAAGAACAGAGGTCAAGCTTCAGGAATTGCCTGTTGTTCTCGGTGCCTGTTGTGTGCTGCACAATATTTGCGAGATGAGGAACGAGGCTATGGATCCAGAGCTCAGGTTTGAGCTTTTCGACGATGAGATGATCCCCGAGAACAGTCTCCGATCCGCTGGAGCAATTCAGGCCAGAGATCACATTGCCCACAATCTCTTGCACCATGGCCTTGCAGGCACCACTTGGCCATAGCACTCACTATTTTTCTGCTTAGAAATTCTTTTTTTACTCTTTTTTTTTTAAATTATACTCTTATACGCTTTATAGGTTTGTTTGAGATATTTGATAGGAATAAGAATAAGTCGATTAGATTTTTTTTTTATGGGTACATCTGATGTAACAAAGAATATATATATTTGGCCCGTCAAACTAATAAACTTACACATGTTTTTTTCCATCGTCAATCTGTCAGCTTAGTAATAACTAAAATAGATTATCTTTAATTTAAAGTTTAATTAAAAATAGTTATGTTAAATAAAAATTTGTTAGGTTATTTTGATTTATAAAATTTATAAATTAATTAATTAATTTTTAATAATAAAAAATTATTAAAATAAATCAAATTGAATTAAAAAATAATCAATTTAAAATTTTTACCATTGAACTATTCAAACTTTTGTTATTCAAACACTCTAGAATCTTAGTCTCGAACGTAGAAATTTCAACGGTCTGATCTCCATCACGGAAACTTCCTACAATGAGTCCGTTAGTTAAGAGAATTGGAGGGAAAGCTTTGGACGGTGCGGGTAAGTCCGATCAAGAAAGAATACGTGGAAAGCAACAAACAACTCAGTTTAGTGGGCCCCGCCCGGGTGTGAATCTAGGAGACGAGTTGCTCCACGTGTCAGATGCACAATTGGATTTTGATTGAAGAGAGAGATTGAAGTTTTTTTGTTTGTCACGATCATCAGAATTCGCAGAGAAGTCTATGGAGAATAGTCATAATAAGGCGGAGGAGGAGGAGGACACGGTGGCGCGGCTGCCGGAGGAGGAGGAAGGGGAGGAGGATGTGGGGTCCAATTTGACCAGGGAGAGGGTAGCTGCGGCCAAGATCTTCATTGAGAATCACTACAAATCTCATATGAAGCACATCCAACAACGTAGAGAACGGTGCCCTCTCTCTCTCTCTCTCTGTTTCTGTGTTCCCAACAGAACCTCAAGAGACCGTCACGTGCATGATACGGGCATATTCATTTTTTAACTTTTCATTTGCGGGATCGTGGAGGGTTACATTTTGGATTTCGCTTGCTTGGCTTTTTGCTCTACAATTTATCTGTTTCTGGATTTTTTTTTCCCTTCTTCATTAGACGAGTCTGGTGGCTATTCGGGTTCCTTCAATGCAATGAGCGATTTCAGGATGTTGAATTAATTTGCTAATTATTGTCGGGAAGTCTTCACAGTAAACTATTCGAAAGCTCTAAATTTTTTTTTGGTTGATTGTTTTTCGTGCTTACTCGTTTTGCTTATAGATGCTAACAATGATTTTGATGTTTCCTCTTCCTCTGTGAATAGTTATGTTTGGCTTGGCTCACTTGGAAGCCAAGTACGTACTGTCTGACTTGGAAGATGCATTTCACTCTGCAAGTGGGTTGTATCCAATTAAACTTTGGAATCTACGTGCTTTACTTTTGGTTTAATGATGTGAATCTCCATTTCTATTTTCTGTCACCATCAGTGTTACTACTTTCATGCTTGTCAGTTTGTTAAACGATCATTCCAGTGGTCCTGCGCTTCTGTGCCCCCTTATGCACACAAATCCCACTTTTGTGGATGCAACTTCTTTCTGTTTTCTCTTCTTCTTCTTCTTCTTCTTCTTCTTCTTCATTATTTCGACTTTACTCTAGTCCTGAATTATTTCGTTATAACCTTTTATTGTCTTGAGAGAATGATACCTGTGGAGAAATGACCGATGAGATTGAACTTCGTATATTATTTATAAATTGCAGACGTTCGGAGCTGGAAAAACAATTAGCATCTGCCCATGTTTCTGAGGAGGAACAACTGAATCTACTCAAGGATTTAGAGCGCAAGGAGACTGAATATATGCGGCTAAAAAGGCACAAAATTTGTGTTGATGATTTTGATCTTCTAACCATCATAGGAAGAGGGGCATTTGGAGAGGTTAGATAAATGCATGGACTATATAGTACGTGGATTGTGCATATTTTAAAATCATGTTCTAATAGGTAATGAGGGAGCGTCGTACAATAGTAAGTGATCAAATATGAGATCTAGTCAGGGATGAAGGAATGATTTTTATTTCTCTTGAAGAACAGTGATCTTGCATCAATCTTTGGTTTCACCAAGATTTTGTTTTGTCGTTTTTTGCCAAGATCTTGGAGAGTGTACCCTGAGCTGAAGTCTAAAAGTTATCCTCCTTTTGGGGGATCTTGGTGCAGTGCACAGTTCTTATCCTAAGAGAAATCCTCTGATTAAAGATGTGGTGGAAGAAAAGTGGTGACAAAAATGCAAATTAGTGGGCTTTCAAGGCATCTTTTAAGGAATTTTGCTTAATAGTGTCTGACAGTTCCATGTAGTTATTCATTGAAATTTCTTGTTTTCGCCTGAATCAGTGGTTAACTCATGACTGTCCTCCGCAAAACCTATCGCTCTCATGCTCAAATTCAAATGGTTATTGCAAAAAGTGTTGATGTGACTTCAATTGTAGGCTTCTTAGGACCTTTTCCTATATTTCTTCAATTGCCGCTTTACTAGAGTGTATTGTGTCTTTTATAACTCTCTTTGAATGATTTTTATATCTGTAATGTTGCTGTGGAAGATCAAAATGTTAACAGAAATATCAATTTACAGGTTAGACTATGTAGGGAGAAAAAGTCAGGCAACATTTATGCCATGAAAAAGTTAAAGAAGTCAGAAATGCTCAGCAGGGGACAGGTGAGATTTGAAATCTTCCAGAAACTGAACTCTTCTAATAAGTATCCTCAAGTTTTCATGGCCTGATTGTCGTGCTTCTTAGTTGACATCTAGCAGATTCTGTCCGGGATGGCAATGGGCGGCCCATTGGCCTAGATTTAAATGTTTTCAATGGGCTAGGCCCATGCTAGGTCAACTTGAGGTAGACCTGAGTTTAGTTAACCGAAACCTGGATCCAATTAAAAAAAAACGTTGTTTTACAATTTTAATTTTTAAAAAAATTGGTGGGGTTGGCACATTGCCATCCCTAGATTCTGAATGTGACCAAAATTTTTCTTTATAAAGTAGAGGGTTCACGTAGAGTACAATATCATGATTTCTTGTTTTAAGTTGAAGGGTGTAAAGTAGAGAGAGCTTTGAATGCATCCGCTCATTTAAAGTAGGCAACAATAAAATATTCTGCAATAACAATTGGGACAACTTCATACATAACTTATGGCTTGACTTGGTTCCTACCAATTACTTGCATGTCTCCTAAGTGTGCTTCTGCTTATTTTAAACTGACTGATTTGGGATGTATGCTGTAGGTTGAGCATGTTAAATCTGAAAGGAATTTACTTGCTGAAGTTGCCAGTCATTGTATCGTGAAACTCTACTACTCCTTTCAAGATGCAGACTACCTGTATCTAATAATGGAGTATCTGCCTGGTGGTGACATAATGACTTTGCTAATGAGAGAAGAGATTTTAACTGAATTTGTAGCTAGATTTTATATTGCTCAAAGCGTACTGGCAATAGAATCAATTCATAAACACAACTACATACACAGGTTGGTTTCCTTAATGTAACATTTAATTTAGGAAAAAAAGGAAATAAATAATTTATGAATCTATTTATAGCTGGGTAGGGATCTTGTAGCTTTGCTTTCTCATTTGACAGTTATGTACTTTTGTCAGAGATATTAAACCTGACAACCTCTTGTTGGACATAAATGGCCACATCAAGCTCTCTGACTTTGGTCTTTGCAAGCCTCTTGACTGCTCAAATTTGTCTGCTATTAACGAAAATGAAGTGCTTGGTGATGAAAATTTGAAGGAATCCATGGATGTTGATGGATGTTTTCCTGGTGTTGGTGGGTGTCGCTGGAAGAGTCCCCACGAACAGCTACAGCATTGGAAGATAAACAGGAGAAAACTGGTATGCAGGTGATCCTATATCAACTTTATCTGAACTTCACCATTGTGTTGTCCTTTCCAAGGTTAATTCCAGAGAAATGCGTTTTTATAAGATTTGGAAATGGATTACATGATCGCTGTTCAAAGAGGGTTAAATTGATTGAGTCCCAGAATCTTTCTTATCTGCTATTAGTTCTATTTAATTTTCAACGACAGTTTACTACACTTTATCTGCGTTTCATATGGATGCCTGTAGCAGATAAACAAGTTCTTGTTCACTTCATATGTACTTGGTTTTGCCATTCGACTTGATTAGATCTTAGAGTACTAAAGTGAAACTGTAAAATATATGAGATAGACTGTTTTGGAAGACCAAAGTGCAGTTTTATGCATTTTTCATCTTTAGTGCTCTTAGAGATCCCCTCATTAAGAGTTCTTGTCTGCATGGTTCTTAATTCTCTGTTCTCTAATGACAGGCGTATTCCACAGTTGGCACCCCCGATTATATTGCTCCCGAAGTATTACTGAAGAAAGGATATAGCATGGAGTGTGACTGGTTAGTTAGTGTGGATTTTACTCTCTGGAAATAGAACTTATGCAAATCATTAAATTGCAAGGATGTGGTGCTTTCCTTTTGAAGATCACTGATTTAGTTACCTTAAACAGGTGGTCACTTGGAGCAATAATGTACGAAATGCTTGTTGGTTATCCTCCATTCTACTCTGATGATCCAGTAATAACATGTAGAAAGGTAAAATTGATACCTTTGTCTCTCTTTCTCTCCATTAATCAGATGGGACATGAATTTTGCTCTACAGTGTGAATTATGTGTAGATGTTTATTCTTTACCGTGTGCATTTACTATGGTCTCTCTCTCTCTCGCACACACATCTATTACATGTTAAATTCTCCTATTTTTTATATTCTTTTGGGTTCCAAATCAATTTGTTGACTGCAATCATGGAGAAGAAGGATGAGTGTGAAACTTACGCACCTCACATTTTTTTATGTAGTCTTTTTAAAATTCTCTTAGCTTATCTATTGCTTTTCTAGTATCCTTCTTTGAAGTTCTAAGTACGTCTTTCTGAAATTTGGAGGAACTATTGTATACATCTATACAAATTGTGACGAATTCCCTTTAGATTGTCCATTGGAGAAATCACTTGAAGTTTCCAGAAGATGCAAGGCTGACACCTGAAGCAAAGGATCTCATCTGTAGGTTGCTTTGTGATGTTGAACATCGGCTTGGTACTCTGGGGGCAGATCAAATAAAGGTATGTTTTGTTCATTCCACAACTGGTAGATTTATTAAAATATGTACACTTTTAAGTTTATTTTTTTCATCAGGCTCATCCATGGTTCAAAGATGTACATTGGGACAAATTATATGAAATGGAAGCAGCATTTAAACCACAGGTTGAGGGGGAACTTGATACTCAAAACTTCCTGAGATTTGATGAGGTAAGATTATTGTCCACCTCATCTGAGGAGCTTTGACTGGAAAACTCTTTTTGTAACAAACACAAATATAAAGGTCACTTAAAGCCTGGTTTTTTGTGAGGAGACCATTGAATGAGAATTACCCACATACATATAAACAAGCACAAGTTCTTTTGGCAGCGTTGAAGAAGTCAAACAAGCACACATTTTTATCATGGCATTTAGTGTTCCTTGCTATATCTTGATTTATTAAGTTTAGACTGAAGTGAACCAAGGTGGTTCTAGTATCTTCGACTTTGTGCTCTGGTCATATTTTCCCATGTTATTACTACCTCCTTGAAGTTAGGATCTGTCCTGTGTGCAGCAAAACTTCACCTTGTAATCTTTTTGTTTTTACTAAAATTGAAGTCTTTGAATCTTCGTAGACATTTAATACCAAAATTTTATTAGCAATCTCCTACACACGAAGCGATTAGGTACTAAAACTCAGTATAGAATGGAATGTCATCAGCAGTTACGCATGTGAATGATCGTAGTTCAGTTTGACAAATTTTAGTATTTGATCTCTCTTATAAAGTTAAGATGCCCTTTCCATTTCCAATTTTATGGATGTTTCTGGACGTTCTCTTTTATGCAATTTGAATTATTTAAATTCCTTTGTGATGTAGGTGGAACCACCTCCAGCACGAACTGGATCTGGACCCATGAGAAAGGTGCAATTAGTTTCTGCATTCGGTAGCTACCTATGGGTGAAGTAGTTGGTGGTTTAAATAACCATGCTAAATCTCAAATGTATTTCTGAGAATTGTGATCATTTCGGGTTTTTTCAACATTTTTTACAATTGAAAAAATTTACTAGGTTGATGAATATATACAAATGGAGAGAATATGAAATTGAAAATTGCATGTGGTAGCAAATTTTAACATTTCTTTTCCGAAACTTCTTCATTTCAAATGTAACACTATATGCAATGTGAGTACATTGTAGACAGAAAATTGATATGATTATGCGCTCCAATTTAAAATTGGTTGACATATGCTAGAACTTCTTTACATCCCACTGGTGTTTTAGTCTGCCTTGTGCAAGACGATAATGTTATGTTGTCTGTTTCTCTCCACTAAGCCGTCCTAATCTCAAGCATCATACTGTCCCTCCCTGCCAACCCCTAAGAAAACAAGAAGGAAAAGAAATATAGTTCCTGACTCCTTGCTTAGTTAAATTTGGAGGTAGCTAGACTTGGAGATATTTGAACTATTAATGAGATTTTAGCTATTTGACCATATTAACATGTTTTATTGATTTCCTACGACTCCATGCTTGCTAACTTTACAGGTAGTTAGACCTGGAGATATTGGAAATATTGTTGAGAGATATTACCTTTTTGAATTAGTGAACACATTTGATTTACTTCCTATGTTTTTTTGACAGACACAGTTTACTCCTCAAGATCTTAGTTTTGTTGGTTACACATACAAGAACTTTGATGCTATCAAAGGGCTACGCCATTCTTTTGGTATGAAAAGTTTATTTGACAGAATATAAACATTCCTGAAGCATTTATTGTTAGCTTGTAGATGCAAAAAACTGTTGTGGACAGGTATTCATGTTACTGGTATTCATTGAAAAAAAGTTTATTCATTTCCTCAAAAAAATTGTTTCAACTGAACTCCAGTTGTGTACCATAACATGTCTCCGAAGGGGGTAATACTTTATATTGTCACTTCGATCAAATTTGAGAGGTGTAATTTATGTTGGGGACTTGGTTGAAGGATCATGGCTATAAAAGGCGTTCAATGTCATCATTTTTGCTGAATCAAACAATTTCAAATTGTTATCGGTCTTCCAACAGATGGATCGTATATTACTACCTTAAAACTTCTGCTCTTTCCCATAATGATTAATTGATCTACTTCTCTTCTTAATTCTAATCATTCTTATGTTGCAGATGTGAGGGATAGCCCATTACCAACACAGACGTCCATCGACTCAGTTCAAAGTAACATATATCCATCCATCATGAATTGGTGGCTATGGTTCTGTGATTTTACTGCTTCATATATTAGACTAAGTGATGATTTTCCTTTCAGGTGACTCTGCAGTGGACTACTCCACCAAAGACTTAACCGATGAGTGCTTTAAAGTGCCGCATGCGTCGTCGTGCACTGACCTGACACATTAAAGTTTGATTCCAAATCCTGTTGCAAGAATCTTGCTCCACCTGAAGGAATAGTCACCTTGTGATGGTATTCACATTTCCCTATTTCTTCTTAATAAGTTAGCTTCTGCCACCTCAATAGTTTGCTTTCTTGTGGATCAACGTCACCACCATATAGCAAACATATAAAAATTAGAAATTGTATCGAAGCATCAACCATTGGTTGTCAGGTTAAGCACTATTATGCTTGGTTAATGAAAATTTCTGCCAATCTTTGGCTCAGCTGTGTTGCTAATTGCACATTATCAGTTGGATGAACTATTTAAACCCATTGTTGGGTAACGTCTGAAGTTACCGTTTTAAGGTTTTGTGTTTGTGAAATGTCTATAAAAACATGTTAAGAACGAAACTGTCCAGATTGACAGACCATGTACGTTTGCAGAGCCTTTTGTGATCAATAGAAGAAATGCAAGTTTTTTAAGATATTCCTTGGCCAGATCTCTCTCGCTACCTATCCGTACTCTTTTGTTGTGACAGAAAAAGTAATATAATATGTATTTATGTCATATCCACTTTTGTTTCACATGCATATTAGCAGTGCAAGGTTATGCTATGGTTAGGTTCATACTTGCACGCTGGTCTTAAATCTTTAAATTGAATTCATTAACGAATTGAGATTAATTACATTAATGAGATTGAATTTAATTTAATTTACATTGTTTTGAGCAAACTTAGTAATATTATAAATGAATTCAATTATACTGTTTGAAATGAGAATAAATATAGTGAAGAATGACAATAAATATTATTATTATTATTATTATTATAGTTGGTTAAGAGGAAGGAATGATTACTATTACCTTTGTAAAAAAATTGAGAAATAAAAATTTATTATATTTTAATTAATTAATTATATTTTAATTACTTATATTGTAATTAATCAATTACAATATATTGATTAATTAAAATATTGTAATTAATAATTGATTAATTAAAATATTGTAATTAATTAATTACAATATTTTAATTAATAAATGAATTATATTTTAATTAATTAAAATATTGTTAATTAATTATTAATAATATTTTGATTAATAGTCTTTAGAATTCATTCAAGTGAAACATAAGAGAGTGAAAAGTGAAGTAGTTCAAAGAATGAAAGAGCAAGACGCTACCTTTGAATAGCACAGAATGATTCTTGATAAGAATACAGTGTCAAAAATTATACTCAATAAAAACTTACAATAAATATATAAACTTTGATGAATGTGTGATTATAAACTTACAACAAACAACAATTTTTTATTCAAAGGTATCTTTCTCAATCTTCAATGTAATTGAATTCTTATACTTGGAGGAGTGAATTCAATTTATAAAAGAGATGGGTTTCAATTACATGTATGATTGAATTTATCCCATTTTGTATTTCCAAACAGCTGAATTCAATTCAATTCACTCATTTTTAAACACCCCCTTAGTGAATAAAGTTTTAGGTTTTAGTTTGTACTCAAAATTAGGTTTTTCAATTTAACTTGATTGATTAAAATGGTCTTATTTTGTTTTTATAGATAAAAACATCAAAGTTCAAATTTGATTAAAATAAAGTTGTTTTGCTTAATAAGTAAAATAAAATATTTCGAATTTGTTTGAAGATTTAAAATTATCCATTAGCTAAACAATCAGAACTTAGTTTTATCCGTGACCTTTTTATAAGTTAATTTAATTTTAATATCACAATCATAATCCAAATTTAGTCTAAAACTCATTGATAAATACTACATTTGTCAACATTAGAATAAATTCATGTTCGAGCAAAATGTTATAAATAATATTACATTTAAAAGTAATCAAATTTTAAATCGGGATTAATTACCGTCTCTATCTATTCCCTTAATAACAAATTAATTATATTTGTCGAGCCGTAATCAAGAATATGATTAGCAAAGTGGCCGAAGTAGTTACCTTCTAACCTTTGCCACAAGTTGACATATGTCTTTTCTTACCAGACAGACCACAAGAAAACAATAAACAATCAATCGGATACCATCTGCCAAGGTAAGATAAGTTAAAAAGAGGAAAGGTATTATTTATTGTGTTGCTCAACTTCGCTACAAAATAACAATCACGTTTGATTCTAAAATAAAACATAAATAGTAAATATAATTGCTCCACTCTGATTCTTTACGTTTGTTGTTACTTTTGAGTTCTATGTTGACTTGTGGTTAGGACAAAACCAGTTTGTTCCAATCATCAAAAAGGAATGGAAAACACAAAGCAGCCCATCACGAAAGGCATTTTCCGTTTTATACCATAGTTGCTTTCTTTGGGCATTCCCTATGGGCCCTCGTCCTACACGGTAAGTACAGATGACATATATTTGAATATAATAATACTAAAGGTTAAAGAAATAGAGATTTCCTCTAATTTAAGGTTTTGTTTAAAATTTGATATTTATTTTAAGAATTATTATCTAATACTTAAAATATTATTTAAGCATATTACCGCTGAATTCGAGGAACGTACATAAACTTTTGCAGTGTTTTAGCAAATCACGCGTCTTTTCTGTTAGCTTGCTCGAGACTCCTGACAAGTTTGCTATTATGACTATGTTGATTTTATTTTATTTTTGGTAACAAAAGGAGCAAAACTTACACAGCTAGAAAACTATCAAATATAGGAGACCCCAATTAAGTTATGATCAAGCCATCTACTAACACTAGGAGGGACTTGCCCCAAAATATGAAGGTTAGGAGGAAAATCAAAAGCAAGACGAGAAAGGGAGTCAGCTACAAAATTTCCTTCTCTATAAATGTGAGTAAGGTTCACATTATGGAATCTCAGCAGCAAGTCTAGAATTCTGGCGACAAGATACACACAACCTGAAGTTGCTTGAACGCCACCGGTCAACATCTTGACAGCAATCTCATTATCACATTCAATAAGCACATTTAAATAGCCA
>JANVCL010000008.1:2590967-2605839 GCA_026546855.1 Erythroxylum incrassatum | reverse complement strand
TTGATTTAGTAATAGACTATGAGATTGTATTTTTTTATACGGCTGCGCTTTTTATAATATAATATTTGAAGTTTTAACTATGATATTAATTGCATTTTCTATACTAGGTTACAATAAGAAAAAAGGATACTTTTTTGAGTTTATTAGTTTATTATTATTATTTATTTTAACATGATAAAATAAGATTTAATGATGTTAGAAGAATAATTTTATTTACTTTTTAATCAATAAGGTCTAGTAGAGTGGTTCATTCCCTCGTTGATTCATAGTAATAAGAAACCATATTGCGTGTATAATTCATCTTCAAAGTTCTATTCTAAGCACTTCTTATTGGAAGTAACAGAGAGCTCCATTGAAAGTTTATTAAGAAACGAGACATTACCATAAAAACCTTACATAAGGTTTTGCGGTCAATTTTTGTTAATATAATGACTATCAATCATTTCAATATTTAAATTGAGAATAGCAATGTAGTTTGTTCTTATATGAATCATTGATAAAGCATTAGCAATGTAGTTTGTTCTTATATGAATAATTGATAAAATTGCTAAAATCACTTGTAAATTCAGTTCTTCTAAAAAAAGGTAATTCGATCCAATGGTCTTAATACAAAACTTGTAAATTTATGGCTAAGATCGCTTGAATCACAGTTGATCTTTTATCAAATATCAACCATTAAATTTAAAAGGTTTTTTCCCTTATGAAAACAAAGAAAAATTAAAGGTCCATTCTATTCGTTCAAAAAAGAAAAAAAATTCATTCAATCTTTCATCCTATAGTCACTTCTCAACCTCTCATCTCTTAAACTGTAACACTCACCATCTATTTCTCCTCTTCAAACATAAAAGATCAAGTCACGATCTTGATTCTTGAAGAGAACACGTAATTTTTTTAATTATATTTTTACATATAGAACCTTTTCTTTTCAATATCCCAAATTATTCTTTTTTATTGTTCATGAAATCTACATCTGTAAAAGCTTTAATTTGTTTTTTATTTTTTTGATTAGATGTCAAC
Source organism: Erythroxylum incrassatum (assembly GCA_026546855.1). Classification (NCBI taxonomy): domain Eukaryota; kingdom Viridiplantae; phylum Streptophyta; class Magnoliopsida; order Malpighiales; family Erythroxylaceae; genus Erythroxylum; species Erythroxylum incrassatum. The sequence continues at coordinate 2,604,822 of JANVCL010000008.1, read as the reverse complement.
CTCCATAGACTGCACTAGTAATGCCCCACCATTGAATCACGAAACTAATGGAGATACTTCTCACTTCTTAGAGCATTGGTGGTGTTGACATGGCTTCTATAACAACTTCTGGTAATCCCCAGACACCTGATTCTAATGCATCAAATCTCCCTAAGCCTCATATTACCTCTTTAAACAAGAAACGATCTTGGGTTTAAGAACACTATGCCACGTTAAATGAAGCTAACGATAGATTTGGTGTGTGCCAATACTGTAAGAAATCTATTACTTGTAAAAAGAATAATGGTAACTACTAGCCTGATCAATCACTTGAATAGATGTGTTAAGTATCCATATAACAATCACAAGGAACCCGAAAGTGGACAAAAAACTATAGAAGGAGCAATAATAGAAAAAGGTGAAGATGGCACATCACGTAAAATGATAATATAAATGTTTGATAAAGAAAGATGTAGGAAGGCACTTGCTAGAATGATTATTTTCTTTTTTTGGTAACAAAAGGAGCAAAACTTACACAGCTAGAAAACTATCGAACATAGGAGACCCCAATTAAGTCATGATCAAGCCATCTACCAACACTAGGAGGGACTTGCCCCAAAACATGAAGGCCAGGAGGAAAATCAAAAGCAAGATGAGAAAGGGAGTCAGCTGCAAAATTCCCTTCTCTATAAATGTGAGTAAGGTTCACATTATGGAATCTTGGCAGCAAGTCTAGAATTCTGGCGACAAGATGCACACAACCTAAAGTTGCTTGAACGCCACCGGTCAACATCTTGACAGCAATCTCATTATCACATTCAATAAGCACATTTAAATAGCCAAGATTATGAGTTAATTGGATACCATAATAAAGTGCCCACAACTCAGCACGAAGTATTGAGCAACGACCTGTCTTGAAACCAAATCCATGTTTCCAACGACTAGTATGATCCCGAATCAATCCTCCACCTACAACGATCCCCGTGGAGGCAGCCAGTGAAGCATCAGTGTTGAGCTTCATGAAAGGGGAATGCGGACATTTCCAAAAAATTAACCTTGAATTCGACGGACTAGTAGTCTCCGAAGGCAGCTTGTTGAATGTATCCTGAATCAATTTAGCTTCAAAAATAGTCTTCTGCCATGTATTAAAGATGGAAGAAACACCAGAATTAAACACCCTGTCATTCCTACGTTTCCAAAGGTTCCAACAGCCTAAGCTGAAGATAATAGGCCAACTAAGTTGCTCATGAGAGAGGTGAGCGCTTTTCATGTTCATTACCAACCAATCTTCTAGATTAACATTCCAGAAGGAGCTCAAATTATTGAAATCAGTAAAGAAATGCCAGAATTGAACAGCAATATGACAATCTCTAAGAATGTGCAGAAGGGTTTCAGGCTCCGCATTGCAAATATCACAATTCTCAGATTCAGTTAAATGTCGTCGTTTTCTTTCCTCGTTGGTTAATACTCCATTGTTTATGGCTAGCCAAAAAAATATTCTGATTTTTTGAGAGCCTTGCCACTTCCAAATCAGGTTCCAAGGAAAGTTATGAGAAGGAAAATAATTTTCAGAGAGAAAATCATAGGCAGATCTTAAAGTAAAATCTTCTGAGGAAGACAGACCCTAAAAGATAAAATCCTTACCACAAGCATCGGAAGTGGTAATTTACTTTTTAACTTTTTTCGGTACACGGTGTTCCCTTTATATTCATTTCTAATCGAATTCATCATATATAGTTTTTTCTCTAAAGCCTTATTCTTTAGACACACTCCTATCGAGGCTCATCGTTCTCTGTCACTTGCTTGCCTTCAAGGTAAAAATCTCTCTAGACACTTAGGCTTTGTCAAGTGTGGTAAAACTACAATACTACCCTCTTTTGAACTACGGTTCTTTCTTTGCATGCTTCCCAAATTATTATTTTTGTATGCTTATTTTAAATCACGACTCCGTCACCCTTATGCTACCATTTTCATGCTTGACATTATTTGTTTACTCTGGCTTCCTTCTTTGTTTGGCAATTTAATTTCTCGTGGTTGGTTCTTGTACTTATTTGATTATGGCTTTTAAGATACTGGACTTTTACAGATAAACTAGACGAGTCTTTTTTATCGCCTTTTTATAGTAGTATTATAATTATAATTATTTTATTTTTATTTTTATTTTTATTTTTATTATTTTCTTTCCTTTTTCTTAGTTTTGTCTTTTTTAGTCCTTTTGCTTCTCTTTAGTATGTTCGATTTAGAGTGTTTTTGCTTTTATTGTTTACCTCTTATAGGTTTGTTGTTGTGCCACTTTCTCTCCTCCGTGGTCTCTTTTTGGGAAGAACTTGCAAGAAAACGTGGGGGCCATAAGTTAGGAGGGATGACTTTGAATCTCGCGGATGGGAAATGAGCAAGCTTTTCGGTGCATTCCACGAGCAAGAATAAAAAAAGTGATGAAAAATTAAGAATAGGCTCTTGGAACATTGGGACCCGTACAGGGAATTCTTTGGAATTAGTATTGATTTTAGACAAGTATAAGATACAAATAACCTGCATTCAGGAGACTAAGTGGTCGAGAGCCAAAGCAGAGAAGATAGGGGGATTACAACTATGGTACTCGGGAGGTCCGCGAAGGCAAAATGGGGTAGGTATTCTAGTGGTCAAGGAACTTATAAATCAAGTGGTGGAGATCACAAGGATAAATGATAGGATTATGGTGGCTAAGATTATTTTTAGCAATTATGTTCTAAATTTAGTGTGTGCGTATGTACCTCAAGTTGGTTTAGACGAACAACAAAAATATCTATTATGCTCGGCACTAGATAGAGTGGTCCAGCAAATCCCTAATACTGAGTAGGTTATCTTAGGAGGTGATTTTAATGGGCATATAAGGACTGTTTCATACGGATATATAGGGACTCATGGGGGCTTCAGGTACGACGCTAGAAATGAAAATGAGAATGTTTTATTGGACATGGTCGTAGGTTTGAGTTAGTGATAGCAAATTTCTTATTTAAGAAAAACGAGGCGCACCTGGTGACTTTTAAGAGTAGCGCGACCAAGACGTAAATTGATTATTTTCTTATCAAGAGGAGAGCCAAAGCATGGTGCAAGGATTGCAAAGTGCTTCCGGTCGCATGCTTAGCAACCTAGCATAGATTGTTGGATTTGGATCTAGAAGTCAAGGGATGGAGGACGCAACAATTTACTAAGCGGTATCGTAAAATTAGATGGTGGAATCTAAAAGGGAACATGGTGGAATAATTTATTACTCAAATCCGATATGGAGCCGCATGGTCCGTAAGAGGGGATGCTAATCAAATGCGGGAGGGAGTAGCTCCTTGGGTAAGAGCAACCGCCACAAAACTCTTGGGAGTTTCTAAAGGGCCATACGGAGGGCTGATGGAATCTTGGTGGTGGTCGGAAGAGGTTCGAGGAATGGTGAAGGCGAAAAAGAGAGTATACAAAGCTCTATTAGCAAGTACAATAGAGGTAGAGCGGGAAAATAATAGAATAAGGTACAAACTGGCAAAGAAGAGGGCATAGAAAACAATTTCAGTGGCTAAAGTTGAAGCTTACGAGACTTTGTACAAGAGTTTGAATACTAACAGGGGAGCACAAAAAATTTTCAAGTTGGCACGAGATAGGGCATGTAAGACGAGGGATTTCAATAAAGTTTGTTGTAAACGAGATGAAGCAGGGCAGCTACTCATTGAGGCCCATGCCATCAAAAGTAGATAGTAGAGATACTTTTTTGCCTGTATATTGAAGGCAACTTGAACAACATAGAGTTAGGTGACCCCTCCGTGTTGGAGCATTTTCATAACCGGTCTCGGTGTGAAAGGGTCATAAGAGAAGAAATTACAAAGGCTTTAAGGAAGATGGAGAGCGGAAGGGCAGTAGGGCCTAATGAGATCCCTATAGAGGTATGAAAGAGAATAGGAGTTATCGGTATTGAGTGGCTAGTTTAACTTTTTAATGTGATCCTCGAGTCAGCCAAAATGTAGGATGAATGAAGATATAAGTAGGTTGATTCCATTATACAAGGCCAAAGGGGACATCTAACATTGTCACAATTATAGAGGCATTAAACTACTAAGTCACACCATAAAGTTACGGGAGAAGGTGATTGAGAAAAGAGTCTAGAGAGCAGCTTCTATATTGGCCAACCAATTAGGCTTTATGCCTGGTAGGTCCATGACAGAACCGATACATCTCCTCTGTAAGCTAATGGAATGCTACAGGGAACGAAAACGAAATTTGCATATGATTTTTATTAATTTGGAGAAGGCATATGACAGGGTTCTTAGGGAAATCTTGTAGAGGTGTTTAGAGGCAAAGGGAATTCCTATGACCAAGGCGACACGAAACTTTTTCTATTGGTATTGGACTACACCAAGGCTCCGCCTTGAGTCCTTTTCTGTTTTCATTAGTGATAGATGAGCTTACCAAACATATTTAAGGAGAAGTACTTTAGTGTATGTTATTTGCTGACGATATTGTCCTCGTGGATGAGACCAGAGAGGGGGTCAAATTCAAGTTAGAATATTGGAGAGAAACGTTAGATTCGAAAAGGTTTTAAAATGAGCAGGACTAAGACGGAGTACTTAGAATGTAACTTTTTCGGGAAGCCAGATGGTCTATGAGGTGGCTGTAGTAATTGATACTGACGTCATACCACAAAAATAAAGTTTTAAATACCTCGAGTCTATCATTAAGAGTGATGGGAATATTGATGCTGATATAGTCCATCGTATCAGATCTGGGTGGGTCAAATAACAAAGTATATCAGGGGTCTTGTGTGATAAGAAGATTTCATTAAAGCTTAAAGGAAATTTTTATAGAATGGTGATTTGGCCAACCATGTTATATAGGGTAGAATGTGGACCCACCAAACGTAGACATACAAGTAAGTTGTTGGTAGCTGAGATGCGAATACTCCGGTGGATGTGTGGCATTACCAGAAGAGATAAGGTCCAGAATCGTGTGGTGAGGGACAAACTACAGGTGGCTAGTATTGTTGACAAGTTGTGAGAGATTAGGCTTAGGTAGTTTGGGCATGTGAGCAGGAGACACCCTGATGCTCTTGTGTCACGTTGTGAGAAAATAAACTTTCGTGACTGCAAGAGGAGAAAAGGAAAGCCAAACAAGAACTGAAGGGAATCATTAAAAAAAAAGAACTGAAGGGAAATGATCAAAAAAGATATGACAGAGTTAACCCTTAGCGAGGAATTGGCCAAAAATATAAAATTGTGGTGTGCTAGGATACGGGTGAAAGATATCCTTTAAAGTGCACCAAAACAGTCGTGGTAGTTATTGGGAGCCGTTTACTGTAAAGCTCTGATGACGTATCTACCGCTTAGGAAGTCTAATCCTAGTGTCCAATTTGTCTTTTCTAGTTATAAGTCGTGGACAAGTCTTTTTGTCCTACAACTTGGTTTTTCAACTCTAGTGTATGAGAAAAGGTCATTTGAGGCCATCTGATAACTTTTGATTGTTCATACTCACATGGCTATTGAGTAAGGGTTCCTAACACAACTCAAGAGATGAAGAACCATACTTTGCAACTTATCAGGTATTAGTATATTTTGGCACTATATCAAGCTGCGTACTATCAGAGTTCCCTAGACCTCGCAATGGTGTGAGATTCAAATTGGATGTGATGATGACGACGAATTACCATTTATAAGAGTTTGTGTTTCGGTTTAACATATCTGAAATCTAAACTGCAGTTAATGTTTGTTTATCTTGAATCTCTTAAAGAAATATATTATATAAACTACTTAATTAGTGTATAGGTTAGAAACTTATGATGCAACTCCCTTGAAGCTTTTCCCAACGAGAAGAACCTATCTCAATTCATTTAGTCTAACAAAGCTAAATATTGAAATTTTTTATATTTTTATATTTTAAATTTAAATTAATATAAAAATGAGGAAACATGACAAATAGTAGTCCAAGAAGGTAAATAATATTGTTTTCCAAAAAAAAGAAGGTAAATAATATTTTTAAAAATATAAAAATTAAATATGAAATGTTTAATATAATCAATCTCAAGTTTAATTAGAAGAATCTAGATTATAATAATTAGGTTAATATAACTAAAAAATTAATATTACACATCCATTAGATTATCATAATATTATCACGCCAATATTAATATTAATACTATTGTAAGTCTTGAAATAATGGATAAAGTTGTTTTTTTATAATCATAAGGTCATATATTTAACAGTTTCTTCGTAAAAATACAAAGGAAAGGGTTGTGGTCTCACATATAGATATATATATATATATATTATTAGTCATTTATAAGTTTAATTATCACGTGAAATTTTTTTAATATATATATATTTTCAAATTTTACCAATCAGCAGACGTTCGGTAACTAAAACATTTGTCCTTACCACTCCGACATGCCATAGTAGGAGGCTTGAAGCTGTTAACGAGCCGGCTCCGAACTTTTATTCCCAATACCACCCTGCTCACCTTACTAATTTCTCCTTTTTCGTACACGTCAAAGCATGGCCATAATAGTAAATTAATCGGTTGCCAGTTTCCGCTGCTGATCAAAACACAGCGGGTCGCCTCGTACGAACCTTCGATTCGGAGCTTCGACTTCTCTTCGGGAAAAAAAAAAGATTTAATTTCTCCAAAAAATAAACAAAATTAATAATAAATTCTCCAATCCCCGAATCACTATTATTACTACTATCGTGTGGCGGATTCAAGTAATTATTCCGACTCTTCTCAAGGTAGATTTCTTGCACTATTTTGGATTTGATCTTTTCTTTTTTTTATTTGGATTTTTTTTGGGAATTTGAATTTCAATTTGATTCAAGTTCTAGGGTTTCTTTCTGGATTTACTTGAGTTTGTATTTATTGTCTGAGATGGATTGATGCTTACTTTATCCCTGGTTTGGTGCTGATTCACTTTTAGGTATGTTGTTTATTTGTTTCTTAGATGAAGAACTGACGATTTGTTCGTTCATTGTTGTTGTAATAGTTTGTAGTAAATGAACTGAATTGGGATAATTATAGGAAGTAGTACAAAAGAAGTAGTGTACGTGAACTTGTGGTAAAATTTTTGTGTTGGAGAAGCACCTGATTTAACTTAAGGTTATTTATCTTGTTCTTCAATTTAAATAATGATGTCATCAGGTTCAACTTTTGGATGGAAGATTAAAAAAAACGAAGTTCAGGATGGTTTTGCCCGTGCATTAGGAATTTTTACTCTAAATAAGGCTTAAAAATCAAAACGATATTTTAAAACAGGATCAGGCACGTCAGTGGGTTTGGTTCTCAATATGTTATCTTAAATTCTTAAACACTTCATGGAATCGCGTCTGGGAGGAATTCTGTGGATTTATCAATCCTTTAATTCCTTTTGTGTTTGCTTGAGTGGATTTATTTCTGATTGCGATTAATGAGCGGTAATTTGCTACAATAACTTAATTGTTCAACTTTAAACTGCTAAATTTATCATTTAACGCCTCTTCTTATTTTTTATTTCCCTTTGCTGCACAAATATTTGGAGCCTTATTTACTGGGTGTAGATACTGTTGGATTTGCTGCTTTGTTGCAACATTGATGCCCTTGCTTCTGAGCTCAATTTCAGTTTTCTTTTTGTTATCATTAGTTTCATTTTATTAATGTAAGTTATTCAGTCAGTTTCTAGGTGCTCCGGAATGGTTGTCTATTCTGTCCTATACGATTGTTTTTCATCTATTCAGCATCTTACTATGCACATTGGCTGAAGGTGTTAATTGTTTGGCTAGTAATTGTTGCATCTTTAGCATGCATAATCATCACATATTTGTCCCATTAGACTGCTTTTAACAAGTTGAAGTATGGATCCATAACAATACTTAGAGTTGGATCTAAAAGTCTTCTTGTTATCTTTGTATAATCCACACATGAATTAAGTAAAATTGTGGTTGCAAGTTTATTATTTATGTGAAGACATTTGTTTCATAATCTGAACAGCATGGGAATAGATTTGTCTCTAGTACTTGAATTCTTGCCTCAATCAGTCTTTTCATATTTACCTCTCTAATCCAGTTTAGCTTGTAGTACTTGCCTCCTCTCAGAAAAGAGAAATATGTGATCTAGTGTTTAACTCTGTAATTTGGTACCTCTACTATTTGAACAAACTTTAATTCAAGAATTGGGTAATTATGAATCTATACTTGGTTTGCTGATTGAATTGCAGTTTTAATTCTAGAATTATGTTTGCACATTTCTATCACGAGCACGAGTATGGATGTAAATATCCAGTAATCATTCTTGTTGAGATTTTTCATAACTGTTGATTGATATCTTTGTTTTTGCAGACGCATTGGCATCTTTTCATCTTCTGAAGTCTCAAATTGGCCTTTATGTGTTGCACTGCTACAATTTTGTGTTGCCTTATTGTCATTATTGGGTTTGTGATGTAGCAGATGTTGAGACACTGATCAAATGGCAACATCTAGTAAGTTTGATCTATCTTCTGCTAGCCCAGATCGGCCAGTATATGCTAGTGGGCAGCGTGGATCCCACGTAGCTTCTCAGTTTGACAGATCAGGTAGCTTCCGAGATAGTATGGAGAACCCAATCTTTTCTTCTCTCCCAAATCTGACCAGAGGCAGTTGTATAGTAGGACAGGCGGATGTGGTGAATTTCTTCCAATGCATACGTTTTGACCCTAAGGTAGTTGCTGCCAAATCTAGCCGTCAAGGGGACTTTAGACGTCATTTGAATGTAGCTCTTGGTATTTCCGGGGATGATTCTCCAATTGTTTCTTCAAAAGGCAAGATATTACTAGAGGACATCAAGCGAGTGAAGGCCATTCTACGTGAAAGCAATGTCAAAGCCAGGTACTTGTTAAAGCTCTTGTGTATCTTATCTGATAATTGTAACTAGTGCATTGAGATCTATAAACAACAGGGAACGCATGAAAATTTTCAACGAGGCCTTGTCTGTGTTCAACAAATGCTTCCCAAATGTATCATCGAAGAAGAGATCTAGATCAGATGGTCTATCTACTGACCGTTCTGGTCCTTTGTTGTCAAGCGATCGATCAGTTCTTGGGCCAAGTGTTGCTAAGATGGGAATTCAAAGCCCTGCTGTTAACAGTGGCAGTGAAATTGAGCCACAAAAATCAGAAGAACGAACTAAACATGCTGTTCCAAACAAGCGCACACGAACTTCTTTGGTGGACGTTAGGGTTTGTACCTCTTTCACCTTCTTTTATTTGTATTCATTGGCAATTTTTGTCAACGTTGAAGTTCCCTTTATTTAAGTTGACACTTTTCTCTTCTCTTGTGATCTTGCTAATTGGTAGATGTCTCCTTGATGTGTGGACCTGTTCATACTTTCTTTTTCATTGGAAATTGCTTTTGGCTCTGTTAAATATTTATAACTAGTATCAGATGACCTTGTAACAGAATTTGTATTTACTGTATTCTGTCTTGCCATAATTTAGCTGTATCTGGTAGGTTAGCACTTGTGTTTTGAATTACCGGATTAAGCTTGCTGCACTTTAGGATTTTAGGATAAATTTTAGATATGAACTCTGAAAAAATTTGGATTTGCAGGGTAATGCTCTCGTCAGGCCAGCTGCTGCCTTAGATAGAGATAGGGAAATGCTGCGCCTTGCAAACAGTGGTGCAGTTCAGGGTGATGAACGAACTTTATCAATTGGTGTTGACGGTTGGGAAAAGACAAAGCTTAAGAAGAAGCGTTCTGTGATAAAGTCAGATGTCTCACCAAGTGTGGTGTCTATTAAAAGCAGTGATGGGTATAGGGAACCTAAACAGGGAATGCAACAAAGACCAGGTTCTGATAACCGCGCCAGATTAAATACTGATTCCCATGGTTTCAGGTACACTGAGAACAATTTGTACCCTTCTTATAACAATCATGTTTTGCACCTACTATGTTGTACTTTTTATTTGGGTTTACACCATAACTAATTTGCCTCTATTTGACAAAATGTGAAGGTTAAATTTCAATGAATGAGTTATTTTAGGTTTTTGTTCTATTGGTGTTATTCAAGGCAGCTAGTAGAAAAAAAGTTGGTTGCCATCATTTTTGCAAGATAGTGTTATTTTATCTTTCTAAATATTCATAACAATATAACTTTTCTTTTATCATTGTCTTTATATTGAATGTTTTCTTGGGAATTTTTAAATACTGTGGGAACACATGTTATGCATTTATGATAACTTGTTAATTTCTATTTGTAGTGCAACCTAATGGGATTTTCCCATTCTTATGTGGAATGCATATTAATGTATATCTTGAAAACCATAAATTTGTTGACTATTAAATTGGCATATAATATGAATGGGGGAAAAAAAGGAAATAATGGCAAACATATTTGTATTTTTCAAATATCTATATGGTCTACTTGAAGGCATCAATCAAGGAAAGCAACTCATTTGTATAATAAACTTTGTGAAAATAGATCACTAATTTACCCATTAAAATAGGGCCCTCCATTTGCTACCTGTTGATTGTTCTTTGAGACATGTTGTGACTCTCAAATGTGGAATTAAGCTCTTTCCTGAAACAATTATCGCTTCGGCTTTTGGTTGCTACATGACAACAGAAAGGATTTGTTATTAAGAAGTTTTCTACTGACTGTTAGTATTTCTTCTTAAGCAAAATATGATTCTGTAGATTCTTACAATTGATTGTTTAGATTTGTGCATGATAAGAATTTTAGACTATGGAAAGAAACTCTCTGTGACAATTATGTGTATTTGAAGCAAATGTTTATGTTAGGGTTTCACTCTATAATGTGTTTGAATGTGCTTACTTGAACATGGAAGTTTTTGGCTTATTTAACTTTATATATCCTATTTTTGAGGCAATTTGTCTTTCTATAGACCAGGAGTTGCTAATGGTGCTGTTGGAGTTGGGAAATCAGATAGTATCTCACAGTCTAGTGGCATGAATGTACGGTCATCCCTCCCAAGGAATGATCTGGACAATAATTCCCATCTCATTGAGAGGAGGGAACGCCCTGTTGGTACGGATAAGGAAAGGTCGAGTTTCAGAGCTGCTAATAAGTATGTAGAGTTTCCTGGACTCTTTTCTTACATGTATATGATTATGGTGGTTTTTATTCTATTTTCATTGTCATTATTGCAATTGTTAAGATCATTCATTGAAGATTTTCCCTCTTAGATCATATTGGACTTATTCTATATAATGCACCTTTCTGTTTATCCATGTTATTCTTGAATTTTTGCGTTCATTTTCCTAACGTCTGTTTTGAGTTGTATTCATGTATAAAGCTTTTCTCTTTATTCTTTTAACAAGCTTTGCTAGATTAGATGTTAAATTCAATCCCTTGTTTGCCATAATGTTCAGGTCAAATGTTCGTGACGATTTTAATTCTGCTAGTCCAATGTCAACCACAAAAATGAGTGCATCTATTCGAGCTCCACGATCGAGTTCATGCATTACAGCTAAGTCGCAAGTAGTCAACAGAGCTAGTACTTCAAATGGTTGGGAACTTTCTAACTGTACAAACAAGCCTCTTGCTGTTGGGTCTAACAGCCGCAAGCGTAGTACTTCAGCTCGCTCTTCATCTCCACCTGTTGCCCAATGGGCTGGTCAGAGACCTCAGAAGATCTCGCGTATTGCTAGAAGAACTAATTTGATCCCCATCATTTCAAGTAATGATGAGAGTCCTGCATTGGATAATGTATCCGATGTGTCAGGCAACGAACTTGGATCAGGATTTGCCAGGCGTTTAACTGGTGATTCTCCTCAGCAAGTTAAGTCAAAAGGTGACCTTTTATCTTCGGCTGCTTTATCCGAAAGCGAAGAATCAGGTACTCCTGAAATCAAGTCTAAAGACAAGGGGAAAAAGTCTGAAGAGGTAGATGAGAAAGCTGGACAGAATATCGAAAAGGTTTTAAATTTGAGCCTGCCATCAAGAAAGAATAAGCTAGTTAGTGGAGATGATCTTACAGACGGTCCGCGAAGGGAAGGGAGGTCTGGGAGGGGCCTTATATCTGCAAGGTCTATTATGCCTATCGGAGTTGAGAGGCTTGGTAATGTGGGAACAGCAAAACAGCTTAGAAGTGCTAGAGTCAGTTTTGATAAAAATGAAAAGTTAGTTGTTTTCTCCTTACCAATCTTTTCCATTATGTAACCATGTCTTTCTAAATTTTTAGCCTATCATCCTAATTCTACCATGAGTTTAAATCTCACAACTTGAAGAAACATTTTATGCAGTAAAACAGGTCGTCCACCAAGTAGAAAACTCTCTGATCGCAAGGCATATGCACGTAAAAAGCAAACCACATCCAACACTCCTGCAGATTTTCTTGGTAGTTTTTGTTTAATACCCTGTTGCAGAATGTTTCTGGATCTCTAAGCATTATGTATTATCAATTCTTGTTCATTTTACTCAAACTCTTTTCCTTTCTTTTTGTGAAAAAACCTTAGTTGGTTCAGATGATGGACAGGAGGAGCTATTGGCTGCTGCAAGTGCTGTCATTAATCCTGGTACTTTTTTCTGTTCTTTTGCTTTGCTACCAAATTAATCACTTCTTTGGTAAGTTAATATGATTTTTTCTGCAGATCATTCCTGTTCAACCGACTTTTGGAGGCAAATGGAGCGATTTTTTGGTTTTATATCTAATGAAGACATTGCTAAATTGAATCATCAGGTGTAGCCCTTTTTCCTATTTTACTTCTCTTAATGTTCAAAGGCATTATATAGTAATTGATAGATAAGACTCTTTGACGTTTATCAAATTCCAGGAGTTTGATCTGGCATCCAACAGCTTAATTGTTATTTAAGTTTTCAGTGTCATTATTGCAAGTTTCTTCTTATGTAAATAACTGAACTTTTGCCTATATTTGAAATGGATTGATTGAACACACAGGTGGAATGTGCAGAAACAAATTATGAACTTGAAGAACAATTTTTGCACAGAGGAGCAGACATCCCTCTTTGTCAAAGACTCCTAGCTGCTATAATTCCGGGTGATGATTCTACCCATACAAATGGAGATCTGGAATTAGATGGACATGGTGCTGGGTTTGAACTGGATGGACAATTGGGGCCAGATGGTATAAACCATCCAGAAAACTTTCATTTATCTGGGCACATTGCATTTAATGGTTTTAAAGTTACTGGGAATGGTGAATCTGATGAGGCAGACATGAATTTTCCGGGGATTTCAAGCATTGATGTCACTTCAAATTTCAGTCATTCCGCAAATGGTGTCCTTCAAGACCAACCATCAATATCCATCATGAAATGTCCTGAATTGCAGTATGATAATATGCAAACGAATGAAAAACTTCTACTGGAACTTCAAAGTATAGGAATTTTTCCACATCCCGTGGTATGCCTCTTATTTGCCTATTTCACGTGTGTATTGTGCATTTTACTTTGTTCCATGCAAATATTACAAGTAAATTATTTTGAGTTGTGAATTTGTTGTATATGCACAAGCATGAGGTTTTCTTAAGTTTATTCTGGTGAGTTTGGATTCTTCTTTATCCAGGTTGACTTGAAAATGGAGGATGAAGGTATATTTAAGGATATCAGCAAATTAGAAGAGAAGTACCGTGGGCAGGTATTCTTCCTTACAGAACCTCTAATGCAAAACTACTTAAATCCATTATCAAATTTGTATCTCTAGCTTTTTTCTTCTTGAACCCAAATCGTTGTCTTATTGTGTCTATCCTAGGACATAATGCAGCACCTTCGCATCCTCTTAAGTTACTTGCCAGTAGCTATTAAGTAGAAAATAGAAATTTATATATTTTTATCTACGCAGAATAACACACAACTACAAGTTTCCATTTTTGATTGATTTATTTCTATTTATGGTCTCCACACCCCCCCCCCCTCCCTCTCTCTCTCTAATCTATCACTTAT
>JANVCL010000008.1:2564570-2590867 GCA_026546855.1 Erythroxylum incrassatum | reverse complement strand
CCCCCCCCCCCCCCCCCTCTCTCTCTCTCTAATCTATCACTTATAATAGGTTTCGAAGAAGAAAGCTCTGCAAAATAAATTGCTGAAATTTGCCTCGGAAACAAAAGTACTGCAAGAAAAGTAAGGAACCTCTTCACTTCTTGAGAATTCATATATCTTGCCAACGAAGTTAAATTTTTTTTGCTGCCTTGTGTACTCATAATGGTCCATGTTTGCATAGGGAATTTGAACAACGTGCTTACGACAAACTCATCTCAATGGCTTATGAAAAGTATATGGTATTTGCTTCTACTCCATACTTATCTTTCTCATTTCAGTTTTAGTATAATTATTTTGGTATAATTATCCTGGTGCTATGGACCCTACTACAGCAATACCTCATCTATTTGGCCTTTTGAACAAGTAAAACTTAATTGTAAATCTTAACGACATAGGGGAAGCCTTCTTTTCAAATGGCCAATGTGGAGTAGTGAATGTTGTATATGCATATTGTTGAAAGTATTATCTGCTTAAATTATTGTTACTTTTCGCGACTTATTGTTGATTGACAACAAGGGGATGTGGACATATACAAAATGGTCTCATTTTGTTTATTTGAGGGGACAACATTTCTTATCGTAGAATTGTTGAGAACTTGTACATGTTGGGTTCCAGTGCCAAATTGAAATTTAGGTTTAGCAATTGTTATCTTTGTAGTTTTTATTTGAATTTGATCCCATCCTGGTATATTTGTCTATGTTCTTCCTTTTTTTTTCTTCCAATCTTTCTCTTGGAGAAGGCAGTTTGTGATGGTTCTTGTTGGCAAGTTTTGCCCTTCATTTTTTTTCAAAAAAAAGTTTTGCCCTTCATTGTTCAGTTCAATGTTAAAGGCGATCTGATGGGCTAAAAGAAGAGTAATAGGATTTTGTAGCCAACTAACAGATTGTTAGAACTTATTTTGTGTAACATGTAATTGCTCCTGTATTTTGTGAATGTATGTCTCTTGCTTGTAAGGATAATCACTAACCTGTACTCTTAATCTTCAGCCCAAGAAATTCTATTCTTTTTTCTTCTTTGTTGCATTGGCCGTTAGTTTTGAGCTTACAGTTTTGGTTGCTGCCATTTACCCTTTTGAATTCTCAAGTAATGGAGGCAACTGTTGTGAGCCTAGCATCTAGGATGCCAAAAAATGCATCTGAATTATGGAATATGCAGGAAAGGACTGTAAAGGGGGACTTTTTTATTCTAAAGACATGCTTCTCTGCTTTCCTGTTTAGCTGCCGTAGCTTTGAGTACCAAAGATTGCACCAAATGAAAAGTGTTCCCTGCCTCTTCCTTTTTTTTCAGTGCATCTCTTTAGCACTGCTTATGAACAATGTGCCTGTGCATGTTTGGTCCAAATATCTAATGATTCTGGTGCTTATTGTCCATTATCTTAACATAATAAATTAGGCTTGAGGGGCACTTTGTTTCTGCAGTGGTTTTATTGTTGGACAGAGTTCTACTACATCTGCTTTTAGATTCAAAATTTAGGTAGTTACCAACTTCTGCAAACTTTCTTTGATAGACTTGTCGACGATCTCATACTGCTGGTGGGAAGGGTTCCAGTAACAAGATAGCCAAGCAAGCTGCCTTGGCATTTGTTAAACGAACATTGGATTATTGTCACAGATTTGAAGATACGGGCAACGGCTGCTTCAGTGAACAGTTATTTAAGGACATGTTTCATTCTGGACCTTCACACCTCACTGGTGCACAATCAACAGACGCTCATAGTGATGGGGAATCAGCGAAACTATATGTTAATAGCTCAAGCCACTCTTTGGAAGCTAGAGTTTCAGGTAATTTACCAGACATTATTTTTATTGGTGTGGTTTGTTTGCCATTTATTGTTTTATGTTTGTTTTGTTTTTCGCCTCTCATTTCACATTTTCGTATTTCAGCTTCCATGGGTTCACAGCCAAGTCCTCTAAATTCACGACTGGGCCTGAATGCAGAAAGTTACAACACTAATTCTATTAATATGCTGCACCCTGTAAATCAGTTAGCTGAACAAACTAGCAGTAAAGAAGATGCATGGTTGAGCAGGGGGAAGAAGAGAGAACTGTTGCTTGATGATGTTGGAAATGCCAGCGCTTCAGGTGTCCCATCAGGATTTGGAGGTTCTCTTCCAAGCAGTACAAAAGGGAAGAGGAGCGAGAGGGATAGGGACGGAAAGGGGCACATCAAAGAGGTTTTGTCCAGAAATGGGACTAATAAAATTGGTCGTCCAGGATCATCTAATGCCAAGGGAGAAAGGAAACTGAAAACAAAACCCAAGCAGAAAACAACTCAATTATCTGTTTCTGTGAATGGCCTTGTTGGCAAGAAAACAGAGCAACCTAAAACGACATTGGCTTCTGAGTCAAAGTCTAGAGAAGTACCTAAGGATGGCTCTGCAAAAGGAAAAGATGGGTTTAAAATGGATGCACTTAACCATGAGGCCGTTGATTTGTCCAGCCTACCAGACATTGATGAACTTGATGGCGAAGAGCAGGATCTAGGTTCATGGCTGAACATTGATGATGATGGATTACATGACCATGGTGACTTCATGGGACTTGAAATTCCTATGGATGACCTTTCAGACTTGACTATGATGGTTTGAAGGTTTCCTCTGTATAGTCTTGTTCATTATACCATTTGACAATCATAAGAAAACCACTCCTTATCAAGAAATGACCAGTTTACATGGGTCATGCGGCTGCTGTTCCAAAAGTAGGTTATATAGGTCATTTTTAGACTTTACAAGATTTTCAAGCGAACCTCTCAGATGCATCACCTTTTTGTTGCTGTGGTAATTTTGACTGTAAAGATCTTATTCAAAGGTATAAGCTAGTAAGCCTTAGTGTTTACATCTTAGCAATACATGTATCCTCCCTGTAGCTTCAGAAAATCAGAGATCAAAGCCCTCTTGTATATATATTTTATATCCTTCAATAAAATTAGCTTCTCATTCAGTATTATCGATTTCCTGTAGACTTACACAGAATAATACAGATACATATGTCCATCTATTTTTTGTTCTGATTGCTTGGACACTGTTATTGGAGTTATATTATGAGCAGAATCCCGAAGTTCTTTCAGAGATGGTACACTGGGAGTTGTATCTCTTGTTGCTACTTCACATGATGTGAATGTCATAACTGCTCTTGTTGCGTGGTCTCTTTCTTGTTTGTATTCACTCTTCATGGACTCCACAGGTTTGTATGTTATTTGTCATGATAGCATGATAGCTTGTGATAAGAATTTTGTCCGCCTGCATCATTTTCCCCTTGGGTTTAATTTTTGTTGCAGAGTTGAACCATTCCTAAGTCGAGATGCACTTTCATCTCCCTCTTCGTGCAGGTGTGTTAATCTGAACATGTTATGTTCTTTATGCATAACCAGATATTTTGTCTTTTGCATCAGGGACTAATCAGCATGGTTTTGGCAGGGAGGACTTAGCTGGTTCATCTGGTTTCTCTTCCATGGCTTCATCAAGTCCTGTGAATTGCTTCTAACATCTTGTCACTCTTACAATAAGGAAATAAAGGAGGGGCATTTGAAATTTGCTCTAGATGAAACCACTGAGGTAAATCTAATACACCTAGCTGCGGGTTATTGTCCAAAACAGATTTTTCTTTTGTCATTGTCAGTGAATAAATCATCGGTCTCCATGCAATGTTGTTTTTCTTTAGCTTTTCTTTTTGTTGTTTTTTCCTTTTTGCATGTCTTCAAGGTCTTAAAGCGTTTTTCTCAGTGGCAATAGCTGCTTCAATTTGTTAATGACTCTGTAGTTTTAGTTTGAAGATTAACTACTACTTTAGGTTGGATACAAGGGATCTTTAGCTGTAAGTTGGTAGCAACATTTTTCTTAAACCCCTTCATAAACATGTAATCGAATCAGTTAAAGCTCTGCATAAACTTTCAACCCAAGGACTATAATCTGGATTCCCGCATCTGCATCTCGACTCTTTTCTAATCTTTGCGATATTCTTAATTTTTTTTTCTCATGTTTAAGGTATAATGTGTAGTTATCGAAATGTGTTGAGAATATCTGCAAACACTGTTTGGAAGACGTGCATTTTAACTTTCAGTTCCTCTCTTTAATCAATGAGTTGCTTGGTTCTTTTAGGCAGTGCATAAGTTCTGCCTCACTAATACTCCTCTGAAGGTTCAACTTGGTTTGGTTACTTAAGCAACCATTGTTTGGTATTTAGGCTCACTGAAGCTCGTGGGGTTTTGACGTTGCAGCTTTATTTTGGATTGTATTGTATTGTATTGATTTCATCCTTTTGGAATTGGAATGTCATCTTGCTCTTGCATTAGAAATCCTTAGTTGCTGCTTCTTTGTTCATGACCCAACTCTGTTTATTAGGGTTTTTTTTTTTGTTCCCTTAAACCCCAGAACATTTAACATGAGAGGGTCCTGCTTTTACTGTGTTTCTTTCTGCAGTCATACACTCTTTTTCAACAAATGGTTCAAAGAACTTATTTCAAGTTGAGAGTTTGCCTTATCTCTACCTTTCATTTGCGCATAAATAGTTAATGTCCTTACCATAGTAATAAAAATATTATTTTGGTTTCATAATAACCCTTTTGTTCGTTGTTTAAACTTTTTTTATTTAATCCAAAGTGTTTATTATTTAATCTAAGTAAAGATGATGGAATTGAGTTGATCGAATACTTTAGATCGTAGTCATCGTCGTTGTCGTTATCACATCCAATCTAAAGTTACACAGCAAAGAGGGGTTTGAGAATATCTGATAATATGCAGCCTTATTTTTACAACATAAAAAGGTTATTTTATGTAGACTCACATATAAATGTAACATAAAAGTAGTAAAGTAGGCTAAAAGAGTAAATAAATAAAAATGACACGCAAAATATTTAAGTTTGGTTATTTAAGATTAATTCATTACTTTTGAATTAAATAATTTCAATTTTAATATGATGTCAGTACAATGAATACAAACTGGATTCTACAATTTCCCAAGCCACAACGCCTACCACTTTTTCTACCGTCCACCTCCTTCCTCTGATCTTGATGCTTTTACGTGGCATCTTTTCATTGGTCAGCGTTGCAACAGCTGCTAGGTCGGCTACAGATGTCAGTTTGGCTTTAGTCACTCCGCGAGATTCATTGAACAAATAACAAAAAGAGACTCCCATCCCATGTATGTGTATGTATTGTATTTGTGTGTTCACTCTAATTCCATATCTCCATATTTTACCAAACTAATTATTCAAAAGAAACAACTCAATTTGGTTGGGTTGTAATGTAAGTAAATCGCCTAATTGAGAAAGAAAGAAGAATACATCAAAACATTAATATATATGCTTACATTACATAAGGTGATTAAGAGAACTTGATTATTCTTTTTTCAATTTTTCTAAATTAAAAGCAATCGAGGCATCTTACTAATTATTATAAATTTTAAGTCCATTATATTCACCTTATTTTCTAAATAAAGGTGATATTTTTAATTTAATATCAATTTTTAATTTAGTAACTAATTTTTTAAAGTCGCAAGTCAAAACATTGTTCTTATTAATATCACTGATAGATCGAGAAAAATTTTATAAAAGTAAGAAGTCTTGTGTATTAAGTACGCTAAATTTGAATTTTTTAAAACAATATTTATTTAAATATTTTTTTTCCACCAAACTCAAATTTTGACTTAAACTGATAATTAGTAAATAAATTATATATTTTAAGCAAATTAAGAAGAAAATAAATAATTTAGTTCTCTTTTTATTCCTAATCACACTCAACAATTTAATTTATATAAAGTAAAATACCACCAAGCCTTTAATAGAATTGATTATAGCAAATAAAATATTCGATAACAAGGCAACGTAAGAGTTTGTGGTTATTCTTCAAAACGCACACGTGTGGTTTCTTCTTGATTCTGCTCAACCGTTTTGTTTTTGTTCTGTCAGCTTTCATTTCGTCCTACTAATGCGAGGGTTAAGGTACCAGACTAAAAGTTGAAACTCTTCACGTTTTACTCGCCACCAGAAACAGACTAGTTGAAGCTACGTGTGGCTTCTTCTACTTCTTTTGATATTGTGTGTGTCTTCATGAGAAGTTGCAAGATCATGGAGGGTTTCTTGTCGTTTTCCTTTATAGTTACTAGTTCGTTGAAGGTAGTTGGGTTGGAAAAGCAATAAAAGAGAAAGCAACAAAGAACCCAAGTTTTTTTTTTCTTCAAAGGGTTGAGATGAGAGATATGTTGCCTCTGATGCAGGGCAGATCATAAGATTGGTTGGTTTTTTTTTTCCTTTTTCTTGAAAGTTCTGTTATTTGTTTTTCCATGACCCCATTTAATTACTTTTCTTGTGGTCTTAATCGATTCTGATACTCGTCCCTTGTGTTTCTCTTTGATTCATTCAGTTCTTTTGTCTACAATCTATGCAATGGATGAAAAGGTTGGTTGGTAGGTTTACTTTCTCTAGTTTTATGTGTTTAGTTACAGAAAAGAGTCCAGTTATAAAGATTGGATGGTTCTTGAGTCATGTCTTTCTAGCATTTAGTTGCAGTAACTGTTTCTAGTTAATCAGCAATTCATTAGAGATTAGATTTGAGGTCTCTTTAACATCAAAACTGTTGTTCCAAAGTTGAATAAGTTCAATGGAGGAGGTGTCTCAAGCAGTTCATCTTCCGTTTAGTATAGGCAAAACTATTTGCAGGAACTCTTCAGTAACAGCTCATATGGAAATTTCTGGTCTCAAGTGTATGAAAGATGGCGCAACCTTGTTGTCTAACCCCCAAAGGAAGCTGAATGTGTCTTGTGATGGAAGGGTATCAACTGTTGCAGATGATGATGACGATAGAAGAAAAAGAGTAACTCTGCCAAGTAAGGCAATAGCAAGTAAGGATAGTTCGATTCCGGAGGAGACCATTAATAGATCAAGCAAGGAGGATCAACTAACATGTTCAAGGCATGAAGCCTTAACTGAGGACAGACCTTCACAGTCTGCAGTTGGTGGGGTTGGCTGTGACACTGGCAAGAAACCTCTTATGTTGGACGCTTATGCTGCTGATAAGAATTCAGGGACTCCAATGGATGATGAAACCTGCCTAGTTGACCGTGAAAAGAATTCCAAATCGTGTGTGACAGAACCAAATCGTGGATTGGAGACAATGGAAGATCTCAATTCAGTTACAGGGGATTTTGAAGGTAAAGATGGAGATAGGTCTAATCCAAGATTGTATTCCTTGGTTCCGGATCTGTTACACAAGAAAAAGATCTATAGAACAGGTAGTCAGGCCTTTGAATTGGATTCCAAAGCGCTTTGGGGACTCACTTCCATTTGTGGAAGGACATCGGAGATGGAAGATGCTGTGGCAGCTGTCCCTCGGTTTCTGCAGATTCCAACTCAAATGCTACTAAATGACAATATTCTGAGTGGCATGAATCAGAGTCTAACTCACATGACTGCGCATTTCTTTGGTGTTTACGATGGACATGGTGGTTCTCAGGTATTCCGATGCCAATTTGTTCCTTTTCCTGTTTTCGAGAAACCAAATTTCATCATCGTTAATGGAATAACAACATGGATTTTCTTTGCACAGGTTTCTACTTATTGCAGCCAGAGACTCCATTTGACTTTGGCTGAAGAGATAGTCAGAGCAGGTTTGTGTGATGAAGGCATCAAGGACTGTTTGCAGGAGAAATGGAAGAAAGCCTTCTCAAGTTGTTTCAGAAAAGTTGATGTCAAGGTTGGAGAACCGTGCACAGCCACTGCGGGCAGTGATTCTGACACTCATTCTGAACCTGTTGCACCTGAAACTGTTGGTTCTACTGCAGTTGTTGCAATAGTCTGTTCAACTCATATTATAGTTGGGAATTGTGGTGATTCAAGAGCAGTCCTGTGTAGGGGAAAAATGGCTGTGCCATTGTCTGTAGATCACAAAGTAAGTTACTTGATAATTTCAGCATCTTTACGTAGTTTCACTTGCCATTCAAAAGAATATTTGCCTCCTTGTCACCGCTTCTTTTTTTCCAGCCAGATAGAGAAGATGAATATGAAAGGATAGAGGCTGCGGGAGGCAAGGTCATACAATGGAATGGCTCTCGTGTTTTTGGTGTGCTTGCCATGTCGAGATCAATCGGTATGCTCATCCATCTCCTGACCTTTTGGAATGAAATTATAAGCTTTCATGTTTATCATGACTTGGTTACTCATTCTTTTTTTAATTTTTTCTGTTCATGGCACGTACAGGCGATAGATACTTGAAGCCATGGATTATACCTGATCCAGAAGTGACTTTTCTTCCTAGAGCAAAAGAAGATGAGTGCATCATTTTGGCAAGCGATGGTCTGTGGGATGTCATGACCAATGAGGAGGTCTGCGACATTGCTCGAAAGAGAATACTTCTTTGGCATAAAAGGAATCGCGATTCCTTGCCAATTGAAAGGGACAAGGAAGTTGATCCTGCTGCTCAAGCAGCAGCAGAGTACCTCTCAAGGCTTGCCCTCCAAAAGGGAAGTAAAGACAACATTACTGTTGTTGTTGTAGACTTGAAAACTTTAAGGAAATTCAAGAGGAACACCTAAACCGCATAGGTTGAAATCCCCGAGGCACTGTTTTAGATCGCTGAAGGATAAAGTTTAGATGAATTTCAGTCTACTTACACTTTGCTATGCAACCAAATACCTATGTAAGCCTGTATTATCAGTTTACAACCTGTTTCCTAATATTGACAGTTTTCTATATTAAAATCGCAATACCATTCGCAAATTTTAATTAGATATACCTGATCAAACCCTGAATAACAGAGAACGTGCAACTCTAAGTTCTATCAGAAGCTCATATCGGCCATCAAATAGTGAAAGAATCCACCAACAGTTCCAGAGCTTTTGTGAAACCACTTTCACTAGAAAACCACCCGGACTGAAGGAAAAGTATTTGCAACATGGTGATAGATATACTATTTTCAGCTCTAGACACAAAACTTGAAAATTCAATAGTCTCTACATCTATATAGAAGATACAATTGGTCAAGTATATCAGACAAAAGTAACCATTGATACCTTTTCCTAAACATGGCAAGCTCTTATCTTCCTCCTATGTATCACTCATACACAAACCTACAGGCATATGGATGCTTTCTCAGTTGCTGAGGATTTATAGCCCGTGGACGACTCATTGTATGCAGATTTCCTTCTGTTTTGCAGTGGGAGCAGAAAAACTGTCCTTCGATCCTCCAAAATAGCAAAGATAATCTCCTACAACTCCTCTTATTAGTGCCATCTGTTAACAAGCTGACAACTATTACTGCAGGTAGCAAGCTCATATGCAAACATAAAGGAAATTCAACATCTGTGCTGAAACTTAATAAATTCACAAGTCCTATGACCGTGAGCAACTGTTAATATTTTCAATTATCTCATTGATTTTCTCAAATTCAAGTTTCTAGTATAAAGATGCCTTCAAAAGATTGATCCTTTTGCAGAATGGATCATGATGATTTTCTAAAGCAATATAAAGTGCATTAAAGTTTTTAGTATAAAGGTGTCTTTGCAAGATGTATTAGTAAAACACAGAGAATCTGAAAAAGAAGATAAGGACCATGGACTAAATTCTTGAAGCAAAGAAATAATGCTTCCCTGGAAAATAAGCTAGAAGGTCAAAGCATGAGAAGATGTGGTTCTGTAACTGAGAAAAGAAAAACAAAAAGAAGTCCAGATATTTTGCGGCTCAACGCACTTAAAAAGGGTTCCATTAGTATCATCAAACAATTTTCTTTTTCGTTTTATTTTTTCCAAGGTAGAGGGATAAGGAAGAAGAGCTTGAAGCCAGAACCACAGCTCTGCAGGAAAGGTGCCTTAGTGATGAAATTATGACCAGTGCTGTTAGGAATTTAAGAAAAAACAAGGAAGTTTGAGAATGTTTAACCTAAAAGCATGAAGACTTACATGAGAGTATCAAAAATTAGGCCAGTGGGGAGCCAGCATTAGTGAAGTAGGCTGAGAGATCAACATGATGGTCATCATAGATGCTCATGAAAGGATGTGCCTGGTGTACAGATTGGAAAGAAAAATTCAGACCTAGAACTCTCAGTTACAGTTTTGCAGTCATTGACCCGGACAATAAAGAAAATAACACGTATAGAAGTTTCACATACGATTAGTTCATGTGCGGCCTGTCTATCCCTGGGGTCTTTCTGCACACTGAAAATGACATAGAAACCCGTATGGAATTAGTGGCATCATACAACATGGTTGACTGAAGATATTACTTAGTTTACATCAAACAAAAATTACTTATAGACTAGTGCATGGTCTAATCACAAATAGAAAACAAAAAACAAGAAACAAAAAGTCAAAGAATGCAGGCCTCAGTGAGAAGAAAAGGAAACAGATATGCATTTCAACATAAAAGGAGATCCAGTTTAATTGAAGAACAAACAGACTCACATAAATATATGTATAGAGGCCCAATAAATAGACAAAAAAATTGTTGCAAATTTCTTAGTAAGCTCAACTCATAAGAATGATGACAATGAGAAGCAAAAAGAACAGAAGATCACTAACTGGTATCACATCTTGACTCTGAACTTATCAATGCCAAAAAAGAAGCTTAATAATCCCCTTGCATTCAAGTAAAGAGACACTTTACATCTTGAGTGATCCAGTATGGAAGCGGACACTTACCATGCAGATATGAATGAACAAAACTCAGGAGAAAACTCATCAGAAGGTGCAGTAGGAGGTGGCTTCTCAACAATGGCTTCTATAAGTTCAAAAACATTTTCCCAGCCCTCATGTTGCCGTGGAGGTGGAGGTGAATATGGGAACAAGCCAATTGCGCACTCTAGCAATACCAACCCCAAGCTCCAAATATCACTTTTATAATCATACTTTCTTCCACTAATTCTCTCAGGCTACAATAAATAACCAATAACAGAGAGATTTTAACAGCCTATTTTTGACAAAGAAAGGTAGAAAGGCTTTATAGATGAGAAAAACTTGGTATTAACTCAACTTGTTTGAGTTACTTGATACTTACAGACATATAATTATATGTGCCAACAAAGGTGTTAGCCAGACCTGAGGTGCTTGCTAACATTTTACTCACACCAAAGTCCGTGATCTTGACTTCTCCTCTATGATTTATCAACAAATTTGAAGGTTTTAAGTCTCTGTGGATAATGTGTTTCTCGTGATGAAGATACAACAGTCCCCTGAGCACCTGATTACCAACAAGAGGTGAAATACAATGGCAAACTAGAATCGGCTATTAATAGCGGAAATCAGTGACTTATAAGATTATCCGTGTTTTCCACCTGCTTGCATATGGCAGCAAGGTATGGCTCTGGAATTGTCCTAACTTTTCTTAGAAAATCTGCCAGGGATCCACCATCCATATACTCTAAGATAAGTGAAACGGCTCCATTATCATAGAAAGACTGGTAACACATTACAACATATGGGCATTGTGATGATTGATTGATTTTTAGTTCCTGTGCAATTGCCCTCCGAATAGACTCTTCAATGTTCATTTGTATTACCTGAGCAAACATTATTACAGTCCAGAGTCCAGATGATGAATAAATAAGAAGAGAAAAAATAACAAACAAAATTTGTAATGACAAAATACCCAACTAGAAATTCATCATGATACATAATTTGAAGAAGGTCAATAAGAAGGATCAGTAATAGGAATAAGATAGGTCTAAGAGAATTAATTTGTGAATATATTTCATGAGAATATTTCCACCTTGCAAACCTACTTAATCAAAACTTAGCTGCTGCTATGTCATCCCTTGCTTCACCAGTTAATTCCACTACTCTACATGACAAAACATACAAAATGCAGGGCTGCTTCAGTCACAAAATCACTCATCTCAATTTATTTCACGGATGAATTAGTCTTCAAACTCAAAAGTTGATGCTGAAAATCAACTTAGATGTGAAACAAAAATATAGGTTTGCAATTAAATCACAATAAGCAGCACAAAGCAATCTGATGCAGGGAATTCTAGAAGTATAAGTTGACAGTTGAAAGGAAAATTTGGTTCTTCAAATTATTATGAGAATGCTTCAATTTGGAGGCAAATATCCTTAAAATCAATGTAACTGAAGTGGAACCATACTTTTAGCACCAACTAATATAGACGGTTATAGACATGCAGATGCACAAAGGTTCATAACAACTACAGAACATCATACCCCACAATGTGTGAGAAACACAATGGGCATGCAGAATTAAACAGTACCTTTAGTGCAAAAAACTGCCCGGTCCATTTATGCTGTACCAATTGCACAATCCCGCCATTTCCCTTCCCAACAACCTTAATAGTGTCTATATCTGCTAAACTCAACTGGTTGTCTGTTGGTTGGATAGGGGGTGGCTGCAAAAGACATTTATAAGAGGAAATGAACTAAAAATATAAGAGCTGTGTATATCATTTCAAAATTCTACAGGTAAGAAAATCACATTGCATTCGAACGATCATCATCAGGGTCAATCTCAAGGTTATTAGGCTTATTGAGCACAATATATATCAAATCAAGTAATAACGAACATAACCAGAATTATAACCAGCCAACTTTAATTTATCTTTCAAATACTTCCGTGTAGTCTAGTTTTAGACACTAAATCAAAAGAAACGCGAAACCGGAACTTAACATTCGTCTCATGTATGCAACCCAACCGGATCTAGTGATCAAAATATCCTCAAGTGAACGGAGCTAACTTAAAACCCTCACAGCCAGTCTCGATACAACAATTCAACTAGACAAGACCATAAGCGCTCAGAAAGTACTAAGTTGAAAAAAAAGAAAAAGACTTTACAGCTTCGGTTTCACTTTGAGAGACAATTCTCACTCCATCACGATTCACCCGCAGATCACCGTCCATAAACGTACCACTCTGCGTCCTGGAGAGAACCCATCAACAGAGATCGCTCAGAACTCAGAAAACCACAGCAAATAGTAACAATTAGGATAAGGGTACACAGAAAGAAAGAAACTTTACAGGAAGGAGCGGATGGAAACTTCATCAGAAGTAGGAAGAGAAAGCTTAAGCTTCAAATTAGGGTTCAAGTTCCCTTTCTTCATGATTACTAGCACTGTTTCTTAGCTTTGTAGCTTCGGTTAATTGCTATATGAGAAGAGCCTTCTCTCTTATACTGCGGAGAAGCTGGAGAGCATAGTCATTGCAACTTTATGGAGAAAGATGGAAGACTATTCTTTGATGTTGAAAATGCGCAAGTGGGAGTGGTTTCTTCACCTTTTCTTCTGTAAATCTTGATATATACGTAGTACTGGGGTGGCTACTAATAATTGTTTGTTGGGGTACTAAAGTTTGGTCAAAGTGACAACGTTGGAGTTGGTTGGCCAAAGACAAGAGAGAGACCAGTCACGATAGAAGTTGCTCTTTTAGACTTTTCCCTCGTCCCCTTCCAAAACGGTAGAAATGAAATTTCAGTTTGGCAACGGACCGTGATGAAATTGTGCCTGTGTTAGAGCCTAAGTATGAAAGTTCTTGATCCTAGATCGAATTTGATCGAAATTATATTCGAGTTAAATATAACTAAATATATGTCTAATTTTAAAATAAAAATAATCTCGATTATGTTAAAAAAATTTAATTTCAAGTCAGTTAAATAATCGTTTACTTAAAATCTAAATCGAAAATAATTTTTGTTATTCTTAAACTAAATTAATTAATATTTTATGTAAATAAAAAAAGTATAAATCATGTATTTTAAATAAATTTAATAATTATAATTTGTATGATGTAATTGATTAATGATATTTATAAAATTGACTATTTTTTCAATCAAGCATAGAATAAAAATAATTGTTAATTACTATTCGAACTTAAGTCTTTTTTCCTCTCCTTTAATTATGGTCGAAGATTAAATTCTCTTGTAATAAAGCCAAACAATTGATTTTGTTAATTTTTAAATAAGAAATTTTGACAAGACTCTCTTTATTATCGAGCGTATAAAAAAAGCTCATTTTTTAGAAATTCATTATAAAATAGCGATAAAATACATACAATATAAAAATTGTATGTGAATTAATTAAATATCACTTATATTATAATTTTGATTTGAATAAATTAAATTTGACTCAAAATAATAATTTAAAATAATTATAATTTAAACCATATTTAAGTAATCCAATTAGATTCTAAGAATTGAGTTAAATCTTAAGGTAAAAAATATTTAATTAGTAAAATTTTGGTTATTGTTATTTTTTAATCAAATTCTATAATAATAATATTTTTACGAATTTTAAAAAATTCATAAAATATAAGTAAGGACAAAAATTGGTTTCACACAATAAGGCATACTTTGGTGAGCGTGAAATTTCAAGGGAAGTATGCACAATATCGACATTTTGGTTTTACTTTTAGGAGGAAACGACATAAGCAACTTCGTCTTTTCTTGTCCATTTCGATCTGAGTTCTCGCTTTCAATTGGATGATTTGTTATCTATCGATTATAAGACTAATGAAATAAATCATATTAAATAGAATTGAGGGTATTAACAATAATTGTGTTATTATAATGGAAACAACAACTTCCATTTTCAAAATAATATATTAAAATAACTAAAGCTAAAATTGCATTCAACTTAAAAAATATAAATTTAAAATACTTTAAAATAATTATATGAAAATCGAAATTTATTATTTCTTTTACTTTAATCAAAGAACATATAAGACAATATGTCAAGATCAAAATTTTTTAATACATTCGAAAAATTATAATACAATCAAATTTAGTTTATCAAATAAGATAAAAATTTAAAGTGTAATCAAATTTTGGGTTTTTCTTAGTTTTATATTTTAAAAATTCTAATTAAATTAAACTTAAAAAATAAAAAGAGGATTGAAATTTGTGGTATGAACACAAAGTTTGATGATGAAAGGTGAGCTAATGAAAATGTTTCAATTAGATTAAGACTTGTAAATCACGTCAACTCAATTCTTTGACTTTGAATTTCATTTTCTAGGTATGAAAACATTGCTCAACTCCAACTTTGGTCAAATTGGGTTGCTCCCAAGTTGTTCACATTAAGGCTCCAAAAAATGAGGTCTATTTTTTTCCCCCTTGGATGTCTACAATTTAAAACTAATAGACAGCCATCGACTAGTTTATTAAGAATCAGATCTCATGTTTCGCCTATAATATTCTTATCATATTTTATTAAATTTTATCCATACGTTTATGTAGATTTCACAAGAATATATGAATGAGATTTAATATAACAAGGTTGGAACAGAATAATTGAAACAAATGATTTAACGTGAGTTTATTATTATTTACATAAGCACACGTTTAAAAGGCGTAAAATCTAAAAAAGTCTTTTACTAATATATTCAACTATGACTGATTTACATTTTTTCATAATAAATAAGAACTTATTTATTAAAAAGCAAATCACATTGAAAGATGATGAAAACGAAAGGGTAAATAATATTTTTGATGATCTACCAGAAAGAGTAAAGACATTAATTGCAAATTTTTTCTTTAATATATTTAAAATGTTATTTTTATTATTACAAAATTTAAATGCCAGAAATTGGTATTAAATATTTTTAAGAAATAGCTTTCTAAAACATGAACATTGTTTTATTATGCACATAATAAATTGACTTTTGATATGGTTATATTAAATATACGATATTATTAATTAAGATAATTAGAAGAATATGTAACCGAATAGTATTTTTAAAAATAAAGATACTGTTAAATAATTTAAAATAATTAAAATATTTTTTAAATAAAAAACTTTAAAGGAATATTCCTTTAAAATATCGTGATTTTTATTCAGAGAAACCTGTTTGCCTCTTTGGATTCTGACTGGAATATTTAGTACTGCCAACTTGGCAAAGCCCTACAACATTTAGTAGCCATCTCTTATGGTTGGCTTGGACAAAAATTAGTTAGTTTTTAATTAGGGTTGTTTGAGCTTTGGACAAGGGGAGAAGCAGACGCTTGGATGATCCTGTTATAAATTTTGTGGATTGAAGAGGTAAGTTCATGCAGAGTGATGTAACAAGTCAGTTTCAAAACTTGTAGATTGCTTTCACTTATCATGTAAGGCATTGACAATGGCTTCAACTACGTCCCGTTTGATTATTGCCTGATCAGTTATGTCGATGATCTATATACAACCTCTCTCAAGACTCTTTAATACATAGAGATTTGGTTGTCGGCTGATCAGTTATTTCCATGATCTACGTACAACATCTCTCAAGACTCTTCTACACGTAGAGGACAGGACGTATGAGTGAATGATAATAACTTTCAGCAGTTCATCTTGGAATGCTGCTAACCACTCTCTTGACATATGCAAAAGACGTCAATCACTCGCGATGATGGTTTGTGAGAGGTCAATTTAGGTGTTTTCTAGAATCTTTAAAATTTAAAGAACAGGGAAAAGAAGAAACTGCATTTGTCTGGCGAGAACAAGCCGTAAATAGGAGAAGTGGGCTTGAACAGGTTGCAGACACTGTGCTACTTTTGAACCCACCTTGATGGGCCAGTAACGAGAAATAGTTTGGCAGGTTTATGTCAGAAATTGACCAAACAACCACCAAAGTCCACCTCGGGTTCTGTTTTTGACAAAAAAAAATTTGGTATAAATAATGGGCCGAGGTCAAATAAAGGAACTACAAAGGAGTGACTCGGGAGAAAAAAACTCCCACTCAGTTGGCTAACAGTAAATGCGAAATGCCAGCAATAAGGTCAGGAAACCAGTGCACTCCCAGGGATAAGCCATAACTATAGTTCGCTAGCCAATCTGCACAACGATTGCCTTCATGGTATACATGACGCAACCGCACCTCCCAATTCCTAGAGAGCAACTCTCTGATAGCACAAATTAGCGCACTGATCACCGGACCAGTCTCAAAAGAAATGAGCGAGATAACCAAGGTCGAATCCACCGATAAATCTATCCTTGAATACCCAAACTGCCAAGCAAGTTGCAGCCCATGAAAAACAGCCCATAATTTAGCTTGCCAGGCTGGGCAAAACCCGACATTTGCACCAAACCTCACTAGCCACTTGCCACTAACATCGCGAATTAGACCACCCGCTGTGGCCTGTCTGGGATTGCCTCAGGAGGACCCATCCGTAGCCAAATTGACCCACCCTTCCCGAGGTGGTTGCCAAGTTGTATTTGGAGCATTTGTTACGTTAGGACGGAGCTAAAAATTTAAGATAAAACAATTTAAATATTTAATTTTGAAGGGTTCAATATATTATTGAGTTTTAAATAATTTCGTTTTTACGTGTGTGTATATATATATATAATTAAAAATATTTAATTTTTAAAATTTTGAGGGGGCCTAGTGTATCACATATCTCAAGTGGCTCCATCCCTGCTCATACGTACATTTTTATGTAATTTATTATTATTATTATTATTATTATTATTGTAATATATTTTTTTATGTCTGGCGAGAACAAACCGTAAATAGGAAAAATGGGCTTGAACAGGTTTCAGACACTATGCTGCTTTTGAACCCACCTTGTTGGGCCAGTAACGAAAAATGGGTTAGCCAGTTTGGCAGGTTTATGTCAGAAATTGACCAGACAACCACCAAAAAGGCCACCTCCGGTTATATTTTTGACAATTTGATGCTTGTATTTAGAGCGCTTGTTTCACTACTTATACGTATATTTTTTTACGTAATAATAATAATTATTATTATTGTAATATATATTTTTATGTGAATTTATCGAGGACAATTTCAGAATTGTCTTTTGTGAGTGATAGAGTTAGTATAATGGGAGACATAGGATCAAAAAGTTCTGTGTTCAAATCCTCTTACTTTAACTTTCTCGATTGAATATGTCGTACAAGGTTTATTTAGTGCGAAGTACTCCATTGACGTGATTTAAAGATTATAAAGACGGATGGTTTCTCCTTTTCTAAAAAAAAATGTCTGAACCATTGAAATTTGTAAATACTTTGTCACTCAATTTCCTAGTTTTTATTGAGAAAATAGTCTATGGGTGGTTTATTAATTTAAAATGTCATTATGTTGTTTTTTTGCTTGAAGAAAAGACAATGTCGTGTCGTGTAAAAACGATTGCCTTTTCAATTATTTCCAACACCAATATGTGCCCATAATTACCTGAATATTACAATAATAATTATATTTTATCATTAGGATTAGAATGAATAATTTAGAATTGATTTTTTGAATTAAATTTAATATAAAATTAATTACAAAAACTAAAATTAAAATTAAAATTGTTACATCAAACTTATGAAAGTTGTTTCTAGGTAAGTTGTCCAAATCTCTCTAATTAATACATAATCACGTGCTAGAGTTCTTATCACACTGCCACACCTCAATTATTATTTTATTTATTAGATTTCTCTAAATTTTACATCTTAACAAAAAAAAAATTAAATATTATTTCGTAAATTATAAAAAATTAATAAAAACATAATTTTGCTATATTTAAGGACATTAATTTACAAAAGAACAGATCACTTATTCTTATTATTCAGTTCTTATCTTATTTTATAATTATCCATTCATTCAATAAATGTCTATAAAAAATAAATAGATAGGTAATAAGTAATATGAACAGTTGAACCCAAAGGAGTCAGAATTGCCGTGAGCTAATAAAAAACATATTTTAAAAAAAGATTTATTCCTTTTTATTTTAAAGTACTAATTAGAAGACAAGTGACACAAGAGGAGTCAAGTCTATTCAATACAAGGACTAGGAACTGTGTAATCGACATTCTCTCTTTCAGTTCTGGTTCACCACACCGCAACTTTCCTTCGATCTATTTTCTGAATCAATCCCGTGGATCAATCAAGATTGGTTATTGTTTGCAATTTTTGTTCCAGGCAAGTTTGCTTCTTTCTGTTGCAAAGTCATTAGCTTTTGCGATGTTCTTGTCATGTCTCTTCCTAGGATTGTTGGATTGGTAGGTGGCATGTTAGCTGAAACGGGTTCTGGGATATTTTTATCTTCAAGTTTTAGGTGCAAAGTTTTCAACTTTACTGCCGAGGTTTGAGAATTTCACGTCTTGGGTTCTTTGTTTCTATTCCAACTCTATAAGACTTCTGCGAGAACTTCTCTTTTTGTTTATAGAATACCTAATACATTGAACAGGATAGGCTAAAAGGTAGTGATTTTTTGTTTTAATCACTTATTTATCTTTCTAGTTACTGCCTATTTGATTTTAATTGCGCTCTTGTGATTGTAACGATTTGGTGATTAAGCTTTGAGCCTTTTGCAATCTGAAGTATTAAAATTTACCAATTTTGTTGAGGAGTAATCTTGGGATGAATTGAACTTCTGAACAGGTATAGTGGATTGCTGATAAGGGTCGAGGAATTCAGTTAGTGCAATAGTCTGCAATTTAACCATGGATCCAAGTATTTTCTCTTCCTTCACCGCTTGTTGGCTGTTACTTCTCGATATTATTTGACAATTATTTATTATTTCTTTTTCTTAAAAAAAAGTTTGATTAATATGGAAATAGTTCCTTCACTTTTTTTTGGTGCAAGTGATATGATCTGCTGCATATGTAGTATTATTATCAAATAATGTGCATCTTGATGTGGTATGCCTGTGTAAGCTGTAGTTGATAATGATAATTTGATCAATATCAGCTCACATTTGCCATATTAACTGGCTCGCTGAAATTCAACCATTGCTTTTTAGTAGTTGCTGTACTATGTTATATGTTTTGGGAACATGCACTATGTTGTAGGCAGCTGCATCTTTATAATTTGTAACTCTTCTCGTGCAACACAATTAGTTTAAGTGGCAAATTAACTAATTCACTTCCTTTGAAAGTTCATCTTCTTGATGGTGTAGATGCTACTGTAGAGGATAAAGGGATTTTAAGGTCTGGCCTTGAGATGGTGAAATCTAACTCTGATAAGCAGGTTGATCTTCTGAGGCGAGCTGCCAGATACTATTCAGCAATTAAAGGTAATGTCTAAATGCATGTTCATGATGCATCTTCTTTTGCCAATATTTTAGAACAGAAAACATAAGCAGACTGTGTTGTATATTTGACCATCATATCATATGGGAATGTTTTATGTGCTTCGTATTGCATCTGTTCATATCTGTTATGAGCAAATGTTCCCACTTCATTGTTTTACTTTTTCATCAAGTGGGGTTTGGGGCAGCTGGGAACTGGAATTCAGTTGAAAGATATTATCAAGGTCCCAGACACTGTAATTTCTGCGATAATCAATCTACCTTTCCCCTTTGGGATTCCAGTTGTGCATTTCCACTATGCAACCTAAGTTGGAACTAACTCTTTCCTTTTTAAAACTGTAGAAGCTGTTGAAAATTTATCATTTCTTGTAATGGAACGTGTTTTTTCCTGGACTATTTGAACTTATGTGTTGACAATATACACTATTTGGTGTATATCAGCTGCTTATCTAGATATCTGAGGATTTATGGTTGTATTTAGGGCAAGCACCCGATCCTGCTGAACGTGACAAGGGCAAGTACACCCTGATAAGGGATCCTGAAGATCTGCAACAAGGAATTTACGACAAACCACTTCCATGCTTTGGCTGTGGTATAGGATGGTTCTCGTGAGTATTCCTTTTGACTTACTTTTTTCCACAGCAAATTTCCTGTATTCTCATAGTTCTGTCTTGTTGCAGTTTCCTATCAGGATTTGTATTCCCATTGATGTGGTATTTTGCTACCATTCTTTATTTTGGAAACTACTACCGCAAGGATCCACGTGAACGATCAGGTCTTGCTGCATCTGCAATTGCTGTAAGCTCAATCACACCCTCTCACTTTGTGTTTTTCTCGTGTTGTTTTCATTTCAAATCATCATTAGTTGTTTGGAAAATCCATCAAATCATCGCTTCTGTTTTCGTACACCATTCATCAAAGTTAGCGAGATGTCAACACCTGATTTTAATGCATTAATATTGCAGGCAATGGCATGTTCTGTTCTGCTGTTGGTTTTAATAGCTTACTTTCTCCTAGGAGCCAATACTACGCCTGTCACATACAATTCCAAAATCTTTTAGCAGAACCTGCATTTGTAACTGTAGATAAGGATGTATAGGCGAAAGAGCAGAAAGAAAATGAGTTGGAGACATGAGATGCCTGGCAAAGCACAGACATAAAACCTTAATAATCATTTCCCATGTGCTGGTGTCCCTGTGGAATAACAGGAGCAGACAGAATGTAGCATGAAATTCACACAAGATCATATCTTTATTCATACGAATGTAGCAGGATCAAATATGGATTAAGGATCTTATGACTCACAAGATGGAGTGAAGATTTGTTCTTTATTAATAGCGTGTTGGTTGCCCTATTTGTGTTTTGATAATGGGAACAATATAAGCATGATTTGTTCAAAACTAGTTTAGATAATTGCATTTTCTACATATAGTAGCTAGTGCAAGTCTGAAACAATATGAAGTTGGAATTTGCCTGCAAAGAAATGAACCTACAACCGAAAAGTGAAAAAATAATTGAAAAAACTCTACAAAACTTGTAATGGTTAGTTTATATATTTCTCATTTTTACATAAGATTATTGGCATGAAGGCCTACATGGCTACTCACAATTGTTTAAGGTTGTTCTTGTAGCTCCATTAAAAAGCAATATATTTGTTTCTTGAGATCCTATTAGTATAAAAAATTATAATAAAATCTAGGTCTAGAAGACCTATTCAAATATTTTTAGCAAGTAACGACATCTTGTACCAAAAAAATTGTGTAGGCAAAGATAAGGACAAGCTGAGGAGATTGTATCTTTACCACGCTATCATCCTGCTTTTGAGTTTGAAGAAAGAGATGAGTTTTTTATACAAAAGTGATGAATCCATCAATCTACAGATAAATAAAAAATGAAGCTAATCACTTACAATCATGGGTTTAACTTGGTTTTCAGGAATCCTGAAATCAATACATCATATAAAGAAAATCCATATATAAATATGTATTTTCTTTTCTTTTCCAAGAGAAAATAGTAATATTTTGATCATACATTCATATTACTATACCATTTTATCACACAATTTTAGAAGAGAAAGAGACTATCTAAACAACTAAAACAACCAGCGGAAAAAGATGAGATCTTTTCGTAGTTTGGCTAATCTGGTGGGGAAGAAGAAGACGTATATCCCACGCGAAGACAGTAAAGGGCCCTAGTGCTGTCCCTCGGACGATAGCTGTTTGTGATACTTGGAGGGCACTTCCTGACCAGGGCCCATCATCTGTCTACGGTCAAGTCGCATGTCTCTATACTCCAATAAAACTTTCCTACAAGTCCCTTACTTACAGTCTCAGCTTTTCTATTGTTATTATGATAATCATACGACTATGTGGGCAAAGTGTTTTTGGATTCTAAACTCAATTTGAAACTAACAGGCATTAGCAAAAGTTTCGTTCCTTGCAAAGTGTTTTTGGATTCTAAACTCAATTTGAGACCAACAGGCATTAGCAAAAGTTTTGTTCTTTGTTGGGTGGGGCACTCATCAAAACAAGCCTAAAAAAGGTTCATCCCTTTTGTTATCCTCTTCCTTTGATAAAAACCATTCTTTATCTGAAGTTGCAATGGCTTGAAACCCATTTGAGAGGTCTCATTATCCTGATCACTTTTATAATTTGTTTCAGGAAAGAACAGAAGAATACTGAAGTAATCATCAGTTCTTAGCAAAACAAACCCAAAGAGGTGATAAATAGTAAGAGTCATGCGAATAATATCAGGGGAATAGGAAAAAGGGAAAGTGAAATGTGGGAATTTTCACTTTTGATAGGAAAATTGCCAACCCGGAAAGATTGTTTCTGGAGTTCTGTTGGAGTTCAATGATTACACCCACGCTCCAATCATAGAGGCCGCTTAAAAGTATGTGCTTTTGCGTACAACTGTACAGTACTTGCTTGTCGTATGGTATATACACGTGGTTCAGGCTTAGCTTAGAAAATTACAATGTTCCGATTCGCTGAAACAAAACCTTACTGTTGGGATAAGTTCAGAAGATCCAACAAAGCTGTCATTTAGGACCTGGGACGCTCTCTTTCTTTTCCTTAGTCTAATTGTCTGCTTGCTACACCTTTTTAATCCTGGAATCCTCTGTTTTGCACGATCTCTCTGTTTTTGAGAATGGTATGGTTGAAGGTAAATTAGTAGTAGTTTGAACTTGCAACTTGAGATCAGTCTTAATCTATCCGACAACCTTGATGAATTAGAGTTCAGTCTCAACTGCCCTTTTTAGTTTTTCTTCTATACAAACTTACCAAGTAATCCAATTATGGTGATTCAACTTAAGCTAAATCCAATTATGGTGATTCAATTTAGGCTTAAAATTTGATTAAAGCAAACACTTGTTTTAGCATTATTTTTGACACTCTTTGGATCTTAACAACTATAAATTCTTACAGTGTTTTAGTATTAAATTGCTACAGATACTTGATAGGGAAAGGAAAAGAAATGAATAAACCATTACCCCACAATTTTAAACAATGACCTGATTCAGAATTGAGACTTGAAAGACCATTATATCCATTTCTTTAATATTACATCTCTGTCTTCGTAAGGTCACTCAACTCAAGCTTTCTGGTCAGGGCCAAAGACGCTCTCTTTCTTCACAAGCAAAGGCAAAAGCCAAACTCAAGCTCACGCCTTTTAATAGAGACTCACCACCGTTATTCTTGGCCACAACTCGGCGACTCACCACCTCCATGCCTCGCCGTGGCTCGCCGTCTCCTCTCTGTAACCTCCCACTACTCATCATAATATTGCCCATCGTAGCGTTACTGCTCTTGTTCTTCGCACTTCCTTCTCTACTCTCTGCCACTAACCATAAGATCCGATCCAGCACGGTAAAGAACGGTTGGGACTCGTTCAACGTCTGTCTGGTCTTGTTCGCGATCCTCTGTGGCATTTTTGCTAGAAGAAACGACGAGGATTCGACCACCAACGACTACGACCGCAGTACTCAGAATGTTCCCCGTGTGGCTCACGATAACAAGCCCCAGCAGTACTCTGTTTCTAACCAGTGGTTTGATCAGTTCTCCGAGCAAAAGATCTTTGCAAATCCAAGCTTTAACACGCCTGTTACAAGCACAGGGAGGTTAAAGAGAAACAGCAGCTCGTACCCAGATTTAAAGATTGAATCGTTATGGGAAAACACCGATGATCATGATCATTTCCGGTTCTTTGATGACTTTGAAATCAACAAGTACCGGTCGTCGTCGGAGTACAGTCACCATGGGACGCAAAGGAGTATCTTTGAAGAGCCTAGCGTTAAGGAAATTCAGGTTGACTCTTTTATACTTCGTTCCTCGACACCACAAAAATCTCCAGCGCCGCCAACTCCTCCGCCACCTCCTCCGCCGCCAAGAACAGACCACCAACAGAATCACACGTATAGGACAGTATCACGCAAAGAGATGGTTGACAAAGAGAGGGAATATCATCATGAGTTCAAGAAAATCAACTCTCCGTCTCCACGGATACTGACACCGCCACCTCCTTCGCCGCCGCCGCCACCACCGCAAGTAAAGAGTCCGATATCATCAGAGCATAAATACCGCAAAAGTTGGGAACGTAAACGGAGTAACACGACAAGGGAGATAAAGATGGTTTTATCCTCAGTACTGCACAATCAGAGAAAAAGAAAGAAAAAACATAAGGCAAAGAGCTCATCAGCCGAGAACCCAATTCACCCATCCTCACAATCGCCTTCTTTTCTTGAACCATCACTCTCTTCAGAAACGCCTCCTCCTCCCCCTCCGGTCCCGCCTCCGCCTCCACCACCTCCTCCATCATTTTTCCATAGTTTATTTAGGAAAGGAAACAAAAATAAAAGGATTCATTCATTTTCACCTCCACCACCGCCGCCTCCTCCTCCACCAACGTCAAAAAGATGGTCTAAGCGTCACGGTCAAGTTCCACCACCACCAGCAGCGCCCCCGCCACCGCCCCCACCGCAGTCAAAATCATCAAAACACCGGAATTCTGCCGCAACCGGCCGGCCACCGTTGCCAACTAAAGGAACCAACTTGTACGGTGAAAGTTTGAACAGCGGAGGACAGTCACCCTTGATTCCAATGCCACCTCCGCCTCCGCCTCCGCCGTTTAAAGTTCCGGGCTTTCGCTTTGTTCTTAAAGGGGATTTTGTGAAGTTAAGCTCCAGTGCGCAAAGCTCACGCTGTGGCTCACCGGAGCCGCAGGAGACTGATAAAGAACCTTCGTCAGAGAAGGTCAACACAATAAATGACAGTGGTAGGACCGTGTTTTGTCCAAGTCCAGACGTTAACATAAAGGCCGATTCTTTTATTGCTAGGCTAAGAGATGGATGGAGGCTCGAGAATATTAATTCCAGTAAAGAGAAACGAAGCTTGGATCAAGACCCTGAACCAGTTCCATGAAGAGCTTTTAGCTGAGTCCAAAGATGAAGTCTTTCTTTACAGCATTACAGTACACACTACAATACAGTACAGTACTTCATATATAACAGTATTGTCAGGGTGGAAGCTCTGGGTACGGCTTTTTATTGAAATCCTGGAGCTTCCTTCCAGTAGAGAATGTGGATAAGCGAGATGGGTCTCTCTTGGTTTGGATATTTGTGATATGCTAGAGCTAGAGTGAACTGAGTGTACTGATCGGCGATCGCCGTATTTTCTTTTTTGTGTTTTTTAATGGCTAAAGGCTCTGGTTGTGTTTTTTCATTCAACTCCTTGGTTATGGATCCAGCTTGTATTGTTTGATTGATCTTATTATTAGTAATAGAATAATAATAATTAACTAATAATTACTTATTTTTTAACTTATAATTATCTTAAATAGGAAAATGGTTTCCTAAAGTTCAAATTGAAGTTTTTGCGGCAAAGAGAGTGAATAGCAGTTCACTTTAATTTAAATTTGTGTCTCCACTAATACAATATTAACTCGGAATGAAGCTAATCCGAAATTCTTTTGTAAGGCTCTTATTTGATTTGACTCCACTGGATTAAAACCAATACGGTTGTAACAATTTTAAATGCTGTTGATACTAATAAGTTTTGGATCGGTTTTTAAAATACTAGTAATACAGATCAGTATCATAATTTTTAAAAATAGAAAAATTTTATACAAAATTTTTTAAAAATTTTAAAATTTTCTTCTGATTTTTCGCAAGTTTTTTTAATTAATTATTTTATTTATTTTAACTTTTATAATGGTTGTGAATTTTAAAATTTTGTTTTTAAAATAACATTAAAATGTTTTACTACTAATAATAATTATAAATTAAATAAAACTTAAAAATAAATTATTTTTATTTAAATTTATTTTAATATTTTATATA
>JANVCL010000008.1:2524677-2548644 GCA_026546855.1 Erythroxylum incrassatum | reverse complement strand
GTCCTAGTGGACCCCACTTGACCAGTAAAGAGAATTTGAGAGAGACACAGAAAGAGAAAGACAGGCAAGCATTAGTACTCTGCTTTTTGGTTAAAAATATAAAAGCCTTCTCCCTTACTCATCAACTCATTTTCTTTTTTTTTCCCCCTCTCATTCTCTGTACCATTTCTTCTTCTTCTTCTTCTTCTCCTCCTTTTTCATTGTTTCGTTTTCATCTGAAAGATCGTGATAACAAGGCTTCAAATCTTTTGGATATATATATTTTTTGGTTTTGTTTGTTATCGTCGTCTCCCGCTCGATTTCCTCCCGCTTTTTTTTTTTTTCTCTTAAAGTTGCTGCCGTTTAAAGCTTTTGGTTGGGAACTTGCTAGTTAACGTTCCCGATCCGATTCACTGAGTCGCTTTTGGTCCTCCGTTTCTTGAATGAGTTGTTGTGAGACGAAGATCGCAGTGTAGGAGAATCATGGTATTTTACTGATATGGAGCTTTGCCGTTTACTTTTTGGTTTCTTGACCAGTCTGATTCACTAGCTGAATTGGATCGGTAGATATTGGATTTATTGTGTTTTATTTTTGTACGAGGAGATTTTGCTCTTTGGGATATCTGGATGCTTTTACTACAACTTTGGTTGAACTTTGATAAGATTGTGTTTAGATTCATCGTCTCTGATGTATTTTGCAGTTGAACAAGTGTTTTCGTTGAATGATTTCTAGTGAAATGCAAATGCCAGGATTCGCTCGTTTATGCAAATGGTTATCTATTAACGAAGCTAAATGTGTTTCCATTAGTTATTCCTGTTCGTGGGAGTATTTTAGATTCCAAGTTGTTGCTTATGGCCATTGTAAAAAGCTTAAGATGGTGGGAAATTCACCAAGTAAATGTCGAACATATAGATTCCTCGTATAAATTAACCCAGGGTTTAAGGTGTCAATGATGCAGAATATATCTCTTACATTGGACCTGTTATAGGATTAGGTGAAGTTTGTTGAATGTCTTAGACGCATTTCATTGAGACAATAACTAAAAAGCTTGGTATGGTTCATATTTTGATGGCGGAAGATTCATTTCAGTCTACAACTGTGGATGAACAATAAGTTCTAAGAACTAGGAACATTTATGCAATCCATTTTATAAATATTTTGTCAGATTTGATCATCCATTTAGTGCCAGTTGATAAACATTTTCAGCTTCAGCTGCTGAAATGTCAACTGGGAATCTTGACTTTATAGTCTACCCTTAATCAAAGTGAAAAATGGCGATGGAATGAATAATAGTGATTCTTATTAAGAAGATTCTTACTCGTTGATTTGGCTATCTTTGATTTATTTTACAATCTCTATGTTTATGCTGATTAACATACATGCCCCTGTATCTCCTATATCATCTATATCAATAATGCGTAACGTAAAAAATATCATGTTATGCTCATGTATAATAAATCAGTTTGTCGTCAACTTTTTCATCATATCCTTCTAGTTGACTGTTCTTGAACCTGGGTATTGGATGCTATTCGAAACCTTGTAAGCTGTTGAAAATGATCTTAACTGCCTATTTTCTTATTTGTTTAATCATGTTTCAAGTTGAATGCACTTGTTACTCAATTCAATGAACAGCAATATTTCTTGTTGGACACTCATTGTAGTGGTGAATCAGCCTTGGTGTGGTATATTGGTATTGTAAATAAGTTTTCACTCATTGTTAAATGGCTGCACTTCAGAGGTATGAGGCTAAGGGATTTTTGTTCCTAGATTCTTTGATGCTTGCCTGTCGGAAATACATAGAATTAGTAACTTGCATATATACTTACCTTTGTTTTTATCCCCATGCAAAACTTATGTGTGTTATCTTGGATTTGTAGGCTAGACCTGTTAACATAATAACAGGATCTCATGTATGGGTTGAAGACCCACAAGCGGCATGGATTGATGGAGAAGTTTTCAA
This sequence comes from Erythroxylum incrassatum, assembly GCA_026546855.1. Classification (NCBI taxonomy): domain Eukaryota; kingdom Viridiplantae; phylum Streptophyta; class Magnoliopsida; order Malpighiales; family Erythroxylaceae; genus Erythroxylum; species Erythroxylum incrassatum. The sequence continues at coordinate 2,546,704 of JANVCL010000008.1, read as the reverse complement.
AATTGATGGCGAAGAAGTTCATGTTCATACCACAGATGAGAAAACAGTGAGTCTATGTGGAGCCTTCTCATCTTTCTGCCTGTGTAGTATTTGTAGGAATTTGGCTCTTCAAGAGACAAATGATGTTTGCTGAAAGTCCACTCGTAATAGTAATATCAGTTTATATTGTTTCTAAAGTCCTTGGCATGGTATTGACCTGTTATAACAGTGAAATCCTTGCAAAGAGTTAAGACTTGATGATTCATTAAGTGTTATGTCAATATTAGTTTTCTTTAATAACTTTTAAATAGAACCTGCTTTTCAATCCTCCCTCCGTTGTACTAATACATACCTTTTGTTGATTATCAACAATCTGGGCTACTTGCAGGTTGTTGCAAACATCTCTAAAGTTTTCCCAAAGGATACTGAAGCGTCTCCTGGAGGTGTAGATGATATGACAAAACTGTCATATTTGCATGAACCAGGAGTGTTACATAATTTGGCTGCCAGATATGAACTTAATGAAATTTATGTAAGATGTATTCATGTGTCTGTTTCACTTTTGATGCTGGTTCAAGAAAAATTGAGATTCATTTGTTGCTTTTTATTCCACATCTCCCTAAACAAAAATCCTTGTTAAAATTTGTTGTGCAGACATACACTGGAAATATACTGATTGCAATAAATCCATTTCAAAGACTGCCTCATCTGTATGATACACACATGATGGAACAATATAAAGGTGCTCAATTTGGAGAGCTTAGTCCCCACGTTTTTGCAGTTGCAGATGTTGCTTACAGGTAAGGTGGCTTGGTCTGTTTGGCCTTATATGTTCCTGTAATGATTTTATTGAATCCTATAATTCTACTGTATAGGGCAATGATCAACGAGGGAAAGAGCAACTCAATTCTTGTTAGTGGGGAAAGTGGTGCTGGGAAAACTGAGACAACAAAAATGCTTATGAGGTATCTTGCATATCTTGGAGGCAGGTCTGGGGTGGAAGGGCGAACTGTTGAACAACAAGTTTTAGAAGTAAGATGTTGGGAATTTTCTTTTTTAATCTACTTCTTTATGTAGTTGAATTTGTTTTGCAGCCATGAAGTTTACTTGAGGGTAAAGCATTTTCTTAACAAAGAGCCTTTGATTCTTTGAATTTACAGTCCAATCCAGTTCTTGAAGCATTTGGCAATGCCAAAACTGTTAGGAACAACAACTCAAGGTTAGTGCTTGCTCGTCTTTTTGGCTCATTTATAGAAACTGGTCGGTCAAGAGGTGTATAGACGAATTAGGTTCTGATCAAATGTTTAGGCCCCCAGCCTTCTTCATAAAGAAGTATTGAACAAAGGAATAGCAGGTTGGCAAGTTATTGGTTTCAATGTTTCAATAGGTTATTTCTGGTCTCTTTATTAAGAGATGAAGACAATGGTTTATACCTACCATGGAGGATTCATAAAATATTCTTCTAAACATCAGAATTCATTTAGTATAAAGGTTTGATTTAGAAGAATCCATGGATCCATTAATGTCTAACCAGTTAGACTGCCTTTTTAAGTCCAGTTGTGAACTATTCTTGTCTTTACCATTATGATGAGTGGCTCAACTTTTTTGTGTCATTACTTAATGCCCCTTCTTCATGACTATGCAGTCGTTTTGGTAAATTTGTTGAGATCCAATTTGACAAGAATGGAAGGATTTCTGGGGCAGCTATCCGTACTTATCTGCTCGAAAGGTCTCGTGTTTGCCAAGTTTCTGATCCTGAAAGAAACTACCATTGCTTTTACCTTCTGTGTGCAGCTCCACCTGAGGTATTGATTGTTTTACATTCGTGTCTAAATGGGTGCAATTATATTTAATTCTGTCCATACTGTCTCCGTCATCGAATTTACTATGATGTTGCTCAAACATTCAGGAGAGGGAGAAATATAAGCTAGAAAGTCCAAAAACGTTTCATTACTTGAACCAATCAAATTGTTATGAGTTGCACGGTGTTGATGATGCTGAGGAATATCTAGCAACCAGAAGGGCAATGGATGTGGTTGGCATTAGTGAGGAAGAGCAGGTTAGTTCGCCCAGGACCACTGTAACTGGTGTTTTCTTGCCGTTATGCTAACATTTTAGATTTTGTGCTTTTAGGAAGCAATTTTTAGAGTTGTTGCTGCAGTTCTGCATCTTGGAAACATTGAATTTGCTAAGGGACAGGAGGTAGATTCTTCAGTTATCAAGGATGAAAAATCAAGGTTCCATCTTAATACTACAGCGGAACTGCTAAAGTATGACTTTCTCGTCAATTTTCTAGTTCTGCAAACATTTTATGACCACTATTGTCCATGTATAAATCAAATATAGCCAGTTGACCTACTTTATACTTCAGGTGCAATGCCAAGAGCCTAGAAGATGCACTGATAAAGCGTGTAATGGTAACGCCAGAAGAGGTCATTACAAGAACACTTGACCCAGTTGCTGCAGCAATTAGCAGGGATGCATTGGCAAAAACAATTTATTCCCGCTTGTTTGATTGGTAAGGAAGAAATTATGCGCTGCACTCTCTCTCTCTGTCTCTCTCTCGGTTTCCCTTGCTTGCATTATATATTAATTAGTCTATCTATGAAGGTAAATAAATGCAGAAAGAATATAGATGATTTGTTTTCATGCTTGCAATCTTTCAAATTAGTTCAACTCTCTTTCATTTTGATGCAGGCTTGTGGACAAAATCAACAATTCGATTGGGCAAGATCCAAACTCCAAAACTTTGATTGGAGTTCTTGATATTTATGGTTTTGAAAGCTTCAAGTTCAATAGGTATATTACTACACTTAATTTTCTCTGTATTATATTTTACTGGAGAACTTAGTAATTTCCTTAACTATGCAGTTTTGAGCAGTTTTTATCAACTTTACAAATGAAAAACTGCAATAACATTTCAATCAGGTCAGCTAATGTTAGTTTAATTGTCCCAAATTTTGTTATATATTTTATTGACCTTTCTCATCAGAGAGTATGATTGTTATGGCATTGCAGTATGTCTTCTAAAATGGAACAAGAAGAATATATGAAAGAAGAAATCAACTGGAGCTATATTGAATTTATTGATAACCAAGATGTGTTGTAATCAACTGGAGCTATATGTGTTGTAATCAACTGGAGCTATATTGAATTTGTTGATAGAGAAAGTGACTTTTTCACTTGGCTTGCCCATTTCGTGGTAAAAGGACAATAGACCTAATCTAAAGTCCTGATTATTCAACTTTTCTTGGGATGCAAAGTATCTTTTATCTATCTTGTACTCATCTTATTGTTCCAATGCATAAGTGATATTAACAGCTGATTCTTCATTATTTGTAGAAACCAGGAGGAATTATAGCACTTCTTGATGAAGCTTGGTATGCGGTTAATTTTTTTCTGAATCTTGCTTTCAATTGTTTGGAAACACGTTTGTTTCTTCATCCATGGCAATAGAGTGCTAGAGCTTGTTGTTTGTTTGGGAACACCCAGACTTTGCACTGCTACTCATGCATGTATGATATGAGCCTTTACTTTTGTAGTTGGACTTATTCTTGTAATCTCTTCATACAGCATGTTTCCCAAATCCACCCATGAAACATTTGCTCAGAAGTTGTACCAAACATTTAAAAACAACAAGCGCTTTATCAAACCTAAGCTTTCACGCACTAGTTTTACAATATCCCACTATGCAGGAGAGGTAAGCATGTTGTACTTTCATATAGTTGTATTTGGTATCTTGAAATGTAGAAACAGCTGTAGTCTTTCTTCATGTTTCCAGGTGAATTACCTGGCTGATCAGTTCCTTGACAAAAACAAAGATTATGTGGTAGCGGAACATCAGGATCTCTTGACAGCCTCAAAGTGCCCCTTTGTGGCTGGTTTATTTCCTCCTCTGCCTGAGGAATCATCAAAGTCATCCAAGTTTTCTTCGATCGGGTCCCGATTTAAGGTATTAATGGTTCATTTTCTTCCTAGTCTTTCTTAGTTAATTATACGCAGTCAATTGCTTCAACAGTTTATCCACTGAAAGAGCTAAAACTTGGGCTGCTTGTAGAAGTAAGCTCAGCCAGTAGTGTAGTAAAGTAAAAATAATGTGTTCCACTATGATGTATATATACGTATATATGTAGATTTATTGGATGCACTGAGGTAGCATGCATGCATGCATGCTAGTCTATGAATGAAATGTTCTTGTTGTTTTGTACAATGATATTGGGATTGTGGAGCTATTCCATTTTTACTAAGCATAATGTGTTTGGGAACTGCAGCTACAACTTCAATCTCTGATGGAGACCTTGAATTCAACAGAGCCTCATTATATCAGATGTGTGAAGCCAAATAATGTACTCAAGCCCGCTATTTTTGAGAATACCAATATTATCCAACAACTACGATGTGGTGTGAGTACAGTCAGGCTTTACCTTAGTATATGTTTGATGTGCTCGTTATAGTATTTCTGAGTTACATATTTTTTCCTTTATGCTTCACAATCCTGGTATTTTTAGTAAATTTTGGTTTTCCTACTCTTGTTCAGGGTGTACTAGAGGCAATAAGGATCAGCTGTGCTGGATACCCTACAAGACGCACATTTTACGAGTTCCTTCTTCGCTTTGGTGTTCTTGCTCCAGAAGTTTTGGAAGGGAAGTAAGTCAAGAATAACAGAACTTCTCCATGCCGTGACTTAGTGTTCTCCTTTACTGGTTTCCACCCCTGCATCGCTTGATTTTTTTCCCTGCTGATGAGCTGTTATAACTGCTTTTGTACAGTCATGATGACAAGGTTGCTTGTCAAATGATTCTGGATAAAATGGGGATGAGTGGTTACCAGGTGATGAAATTATCTCCTTGTATTTGTTTCCTGCTATGTTGCCTAGGGATATCATCTAACTGAGAAAGAGATGGAGAGCTCTCGTTAGTAATTTTTCTTTTGTTAGCTTATACCTTAACCTTTTGCTGTGTTGGAGTGGATAAAAAGTGAATAATGGGCAGGAAAGCATAGGGCAAGTGATGATTTTGCGCTTCGTGAATGGTCATATACAAGTTGTTGATACACTTAACCAGAAACATTTAATTCTTTTCTTTTCTGTCACCTTATACTTCCAACCTCTGTGGTGTGGCAAACTTTTATCTCTTATAATTTATATACGATGTTATTTTACTCGAATAGAAATCCAAGTTAATATCCAGCATCAGACATTCTCTGGATATTTGCCATGTGATTATGATGATTTGGCTGAAAATTTTAAGTGGTGAAGTGGAACACTCAACCAATTATCTCGTCTCCCTTTAAGTGCTACTTAGTTTTATCGTCCACCAAATGTCCAAATGTTATAGATGGTCACCATAAACTAAAGTAATACTTATTGCCTTGTGCTTTAATTATCTATCACTAAAGTTTCCACGTGTTAAAGTGATTTTTTTGTTCTGTCATGGTGCAGTATGTAATCAAATTGTAAAATTTTGCTAAATATCTTATGAAAATTATTGATTTTGCAGATTGGCAAGGCAAAGGTTTTCCTAAGAGCTGGTCAGATGGCTGAATTGGATGCAAGACGAGCAGAGGTGCTTGGAAATGCAGCTAGAATCATTCAAAGACAAATTCGGACATATATTGCTCGCAAAGAGTTCATTGTGTTACGGCAAGCTGCTGTTCACTTGCAATCTCATTGCCGAGGTAATCATTTTTATTTGACATTCCTATTAACTGGTATCTATGTTGATGTATAAAGTGGTGCCATTTCCGTGGTTTTGTAACAAAGATGCTACATCTTGATGCATGTGGAAATGTGCTTTATACTACATCTTGATGCATGTGGGAATGTCCTTCAATATGCACCCAAGCTGCCAGCTTCTTGTTCAACTATTTTTCGTTGTTGTACATGTATGCTTGCCTTAGTGTGTGCTTGTGTGTACCTGTATGCTTGGATACAAATTCCACTGGAAAGATTAATATTATATTATATGAAATAAATTCTTTTCATGGATACTTGATCTAGTCACCTTAGGAAATGAAGCTTGTTGTGATTATTTATTGCACATTCCTCTATTATCTGGTGGTCCAGTATGTATGGTCTCACACTGATTGTTGGGTTCAACCACTGAGGTTCTGTTCATTAATACTATTTTTCTTTGTTATATCTGAAATTAGGTGTCTGGGCTCGCAAACTGTATGAGCAGTTACGAAGGCAAGCAGCAGCTTTGAAGATTCAGAAGAATTTCAGACGATATACTGCCAGAAAGTCCTACTTAACTCTATGCTTGTCTGCAATTGCCTTACAGACAGGCATGAGGGCAATGACTGCTCGCAATGAGTTCCGATTCAGGAAGCAAACTAAAGCTGCAATTATCATCCAGGTTCAAAAAAACTTTTTGGATCCTGCTCTTCAGCTTCACAAAAGAAATTTTCATTTTTTGACTGATCAGCTTATTGGTGATTTTTCAGGCAAATTTACGTCGTCATCTATCCTACTCTTATTATACGAGTCTTCAAAAGGCTGCATTAGTTGCTCAATGTGGTTGGCGAAGAAGAGTTGCTCGAAGAGAGCTCAGAAAGCTCAAAATGGTTTGTGAAAATAATTGGTTTGAGTTTTTTGCTTAACGTTAAAATGATTTGTATGGAGCTGATTGCTGCATATTTTCAGGCTGCAAGAGAAACGGGTGCCCTTAAAGAAGCAAAAGACAAATTAGAGAAGCGGGTGGAAGAATTGACATGGCGTTTACAGTTAGAGAAGAGATTGAGGGTATATTTCCATCTATTAAAGTGAGAGTAAGAAACATCCTAGTGTTCTTGATTTCATTTTGTCTATATTTTTGCATCACAGACTGATTTGGAAGAGGAAAAGGCCCAAGAAATTGCCAAGTTACAGGATGGTTTGCATGCAATGCAATTAGAAGTAGAAGAAGCAAATGCTAGAGTAATAAAAGAACGAGAGGCAGCTAAGAAAGCTATTCAAGAAGCCCCACCAGTCATCAAGGAAACTCCTGTTATAGTGCAAGACACTGAGAGGATTGAATCATTAATGACTGAGGTGGAGAGTTTAAAGGTTGGTAGTAATAGACATTCTAGCATGAACAATAATGTTTGCCATTTCTCTTCTGGTTAAGAGGTTAAGAATGGAATCATTTATTGAAAATGTTAAGCTCGTTAATGAACAACCATGATTGATGCTTGCCTTTCCGCAGTTAGGGGTTCGTTCCTGCTTGCTTCTCCCTCCTTTAAATCATCTTTGATCAAGAGTGCTTTTCTTTATTCTTTTTCATGTGGCAATGAATATAACTTATTGTGATCCTTGAATGATGATTGTTTAACGCTTTTATTTGGTTGTTATAAATTGTTATACGTTAATATACATATGTACATATGGTGTCTATTTTTAGAGTGTGTAGGTTGCAAGTAATGGCAAAATAATGAATTAGCATGTCTTCTATGTTAATACAATACTCAGTTTCTTGAGTTGAGTAGATCAATTGTTAATCAGTTTACTCAATTATTTCCTTTTACCATCCAGGGTTTACTTCTATTAGAAAGACAAGCGGCAGAGGATTCAAGAAAAGCTTGTGCAGACGCTGAGGCCAAAAACTCAGAACTGGTCAAGAAGCTTGAAGATGCAGAGCAAAAGGTGGATCAGCTTCAGGAATCAATGCAGAGGTTTGTGAATCTTTTCTTTGTGCAGTTCTTGTACTCATCTTATGACAGTGTTTTATATGGTTTAAAAACACAATAATTAGCTGTCTTGTGATAAGTCGATGCAATCTTTTCCCATTACCATCTAGCTGCTTGGATCTGGCTGTAGCAACTGCACCCTTGTAGTGAAATATTGTATCATTCTTTCATTAGTGTATATGTCGCCTTCCTAGTCATGAACTCGATATTAGTTCATTCTATCCCATGCATGTGCATCTCTTGTTTGGAGGCAGAGTCTGTCTTACATGGGGCGCTTTTATTATTTATTTACCAAGTTGGTTCATCCATACCACAGGTTAGAGGAGAAACTTTCTAACTCTGAGTCCGAAATCCAAGTTCTTCGTCAGCAAGCTCTTACCATGTCGCCAACTGGGAAGTCTTTATCTGCACGGCCAAAATCCATGGTTGTTCAGGTATAAATGTGAATTGGTGGCTTTATGCGATTATATTCTTGCACAAAAACTTCAGTAAACTCATATCATTCATAACTTGCAGAGGACTCCGGAGAATGGGGATGCTACAAATGGAGATGTGAAGGTTCTATCAGTATGTAGACTGTTCTCTTTAAACCCTACCCACTAATCTGGCTATGCTTTATTACTGAAATATTCCTTGTTATCTGCTACCTCAGGACATGACTCATGCCTTAGCCAATGTACGTGAACCTGAATCTGAGGAAAAGCCACAAAAATCTCTTAATGAAAAGCAGCAGGTAATGATCTCGATATGCCAGTCTATAACAACTTGTTGACTGATTTATAGATCAACTGAGTAGTTGTTATGGTGTTCTAAAAAAATGCACGTAGTTATCTCAGAAAAGAAAATGTGAAAGTTGGTAAAACAGACATGTTATTTGTGTTTCTCAAGGTATAAGAACTTGCAGCATTTTTGTAGCTTATAAAATCCTTATTCATCTCTTACTATCTGTGTCTCTATTTCAGGAGAACCAAGATTTGCTGATCAAGTGTATCTCACAAAACCTGGGTTTCTCTGGGGGCAAGCCAGTTGCTGCTTGTGTCATATATAAGTGTCTTCTCCAATGGAGGTCTTTCGAAGTTGAAAGGACTACTGTTTTTGACCGAATCATTCAAACAATAGCTTCAGCTATTGAGGTAACCTACCTTATTCTGGTCTTCCTAGATCATGTCTTGCTAAAACTTAAGGGCTCACAAACTGTATACTGATTCTTAATTTTGAAGTCAGTCTTAACAAGAGTTATAATCACTGACAAAATGTGACTTATGTTGGCAACATGTGAACATATTCAAGGTCCCAGATAATAATGGTGTCTTGGGCTATTGGTTATCTAATGCATCCACATTGTTGCTGCTGCTTCAACACACACTTAAAGCAACCGGAGCAGCAAGCTTGACACCACAAAGACGGAGAGCATCATCAGCATCTCTTTTTGGGAGGATGTCTCAGGTAAGATTTATTTTTCGCTCTTGTTGAGGTACCTTCTGCTATTATTCATATCTTGGCTTTTTCTGCTGATTCCATGAAAATTTTCAGGGGCTACGGACATCACCCCAGAGTGCTGGATTCTCATTTCTTAATGGTCGAGGGGTTAGTAGACTGGATGATTTGCGACAAGTTGAGGCCAAATATCCAGCATTACTGTTTAAGCAGCAGCTCACTGCTTTCCTTGAGAAGATATATGGGATGATAAGGGACAATTTGAAAAAAGAAATCTCCCCATTGCTTGGATTATGTATTCAGGTTACAAAGTTACTTTATTATGCATTATACTAGACTATTGCATTGTTTATAAAATTTTGAATTAAAAGTAAGAACTACAGACTAGAAAGTATCAAGATTTTGTCACTCTGTTCATTCGTATGTTGAAAATCGACAAAACACAAATTCTCTAGTTGTGAGTTCCTATATGTGCTGAATTCTTGTTTAACTACAAGAGTTGGTAACTTCGTATATCCCGATTTTCAGTACCTCCATGTGGTGGAAAAATCAGCTGAATCCCTATTTGAAAATCATGTGTGTGTCAAAGATTTATAAGCTTCCATTTATATGTGCTAAATTTCTTGCAAAACTAATGCAGGCACCAAGGACTTCCCGAGCAAGTTTAGTGAAAGGACGCTCTCAAGCTAATGCTGTTGCTCAACAAGCTTTAATTGCACACTGGCAAAGCATTGTGAAAAGTTTAACCAATTATCTAAAGATATTGAAAGCAAATTATGTGAGTTGCAAAACGTCCTATGGTTTTGTAAATGAAGTTTTGGGGATACATCATTATCTTTGACCCTCTTTCTTGCAGGTACCTCCATTCTTAGTACGTAAAGTGTTCACTCAAATATTCTCATTCGTCAATGTTCAGTTATTCAACAGGTGAACTTTTGCAACGCTCTCCCCATTCTCCCCTCTCCCTCCGAAAATTAAAGTAATATCTTATATGGTACATCTATTTATTTGTAGTCTTCTTCTGCGCCGTGAGTGCTGCTCATTCAGTAACGGAGAATACGTAAAAGCAGGTTTAGCTGTATTAGAGCAGTGGTGTTATGAGGCAACTGAAGAAGTGAGCAATCAACATTACCTTTGAATTCTATTATTCTTCCAAACTCTTATATGCTTTCATGTTAGATTCCCTCATTTCAGTTTGCAGGATCTGCTTGGGATGAATTGAAACATATAAGACAGGCTGTTGGCTTCCTAGTAAGATTGCTTTAATACCTCTTACACTAGCATATCAAGATTTCTAATGCCCAAGTTGCTAATAAGCCTCGTCTTTGATGTCAAAACTTAGGTCATACATCAAAAGCCAAAAAAGACACTGAATGAAATAACAAAAGAACTTTGCCCTGTAAGTGCTTTACATTTTGTAGGTTTATTTTCCCGGATATCATCATCTCTTTCTTATATCCTCCTTTTCTGTTATGTAATTACATGATGTTGTTGGTTAGGTGCTGAGCATACAGCAGCTATACAGGATCAGTACAATGTACTGGGATGACAAATATGGCACACATAGCGTGTCATCTGATGTAAGTTATGCTTGAATGAATTTAGTTATTACAAATTTGTTCGGTTGGATCGAGCAGATCTTAAATTTCTTATGAGAACATCTCTTGCATCGTGAGGTTCTTTAAAGAGATCAAGCACTTTGATTCTCAAACTTTAACCTTTTCTTTTTTGTAGGTAATATCTAGCATGAGAGTGATGATGACAGAAGACTCAAATAATGCTGTTAGCAGCTCTTTCCTGTTGGACGACGACTCGAGGTAACATTTACCAGTACATTTCGAATGAATCAAGCCTATTTGCTATAGTAGTTCACTCTATATTCACTCACAAGTGCTTTTACAGCATCCCATTCACTGTGGATGACATCTCCAAGACAATGCAAAAAGTAGACATAGCAGACATTGATCCCCCGCCCTTAATTCGAGAGAATTCGGGTTTCAGTTTCTTGCTTCCACGCCCGGAGTGACGGTCCTGATGATATCCTATCTTGTTGACATATTCATGTCATCTTGTGCATACTAAAGTAGTTTCTCTCCTTTCACTTGTATAATACATTTTGCATTATCTTTTAGGCAGGTTGCCTATTTATTCTTTCCCCTTTTGTTACATAAACAAACGGGGTATGTTTAAGAAGTCATATCACCATTACAGGTGATAAAGTGCAACTGTAGAGAAAGGCATTGGTGCCTCAGGTTTTTCTCATATTTCTTTCATTATTTTGTATATTTTGGTCAGGCGTGTTCCAATTTTGGGGTTTCTTCTCTTTTTGGTGTGTTCTGGTGGGCTTTTGGGCGTGTATATGAATGACATCAGCCGCTTTTTAGAGGCCATTGTTTGTATTAGAAAACGAATTCTGATTATTTCATTTTCGTTTTGGTATTGTTATTAAGCTTTTTGTTCATAATCTTCCATCTTCCCGAGTCATTAAAGCTTATTCTTGAATATTCGTTTGTCCTTTCTGCACCCACTACATGTTTTGCTCACAATAAGCATTAACAATGGAGTCTTGAGGGGTAGCCCACCTGGTACAGTTTGTCTGTGCTCCATAGCTTTGGTCCAGTATCTGATCATGATTTTCGTACCTGTAAAGGGAAAGATCTTTCTTTTTCTGGCCGGTTGTGGACGAGGAGGGATTCGAACCCCGACACCGCACTTATTAATCTTCTGATCTACCTGCTCCATCCTGTCTCTACTGCCGCTTTTAAGGTTTTGGGTTTAAGTAACAGTTGGGGAGAGTTGTTTTGGGCGACGAGTGGATGAATCTATAAATATTAACTAACTTAGAAGTGGAGTTATGTAAAATTTATAAATATTAATTAGATTTAATGTCTAATTAAAAATTTTATTTAAATAGTATGATTTATAAATTATTTATTATATGTATTCACGACGATTTATTTAATACATATTTTAACATACAGAAAATCGACAATTAAGTTCACATTCTAATTTTTCCTAAGTCTACATCTCTAATCAAATTGTTATTTAAGAAATTTAAAATTAAACATAACATTACGGAAAAGTAGTTTTGTGGTGAGGTTAGCAGTGCCAAAAATGTAATATTTGTATCCTTCTAAACCAACTTGGAACAGAGATACACACTACCATCTAACTTGGCAACATCTTATGTCCAACGTAATGGCTACAAGGAAGTTTTAGACAAAAAATCCAACGTGCACATTCGTTTGACCATACACTGATGTTTCAGATTGCGATCACACATGGAATTATTGATGGGTGGAGGCTCCCAAAAGGACAGCTTCTAGGTAATCATTTACTCAGCTTCTTGTCATCGGAGAAATTGACGAATGTGTGAAAGAACCACTTCATATTCTGATGCAAAATGGTGCAGAACCCAACAAAACTACCATCCAGGGTATGCAACATTATATTATATGATGTTACAAGTAATTCCAGACTCTCATCAATGTCTAATTTACAGTACAAGGAAAAGACCACATATACAATCATCATTTTTAACTAAGAATCTTCTGGTAATACAAGAAAACAAACTGTGTAATCAGTAGTTCTTGATACTGCTTTATGGACCGAACGCATGTAAACAAAGAACTATTGCCAATTATTGTTTGTCAAATGCAACTTCAACTGCTACCAATTTCTGGAGATACAAAAGGACTTTCTGAAAGGATTTTACAAACCCATCATGACTACTGGTAAAATGTTATTATTGAGATTTATACAAGTCAGTACCGTTATGTCCCTCTACCGTAGTAGTTTCACCATTATCTTTCACAGGTATTGGTGGCTGCTCTGATTTCCTCTTCTGTTTAAGAATCACCTGCCTTGGCATTACATCTAGTAGAAAACTTCCTCCATTCCAAACGGCCGCAGAAACCTTGAGTATTTGGAAAACAGCATGTAACTCGTAGGACAAGAAGATGGGAACTGTGAGTGCCATGGTTGCAACAGTAAACATAGCTTGCAACATAATGTACATGAGTAATCGATTCTGATCGCCGAGTAAACCACTTAGACGCCACCATATATTGTTTGCTTTTTACGCCTTTTTAGACAGCTCCCTGGTATGAAAAGCAGCGTTCAACAAGTATTTCATAAAATCAGGCAACAATCACAAGTACTTATATGTCAACTTAAAGAGATAGAAACTCCAGAACCTGTATGAAGTCATGACTTCAGGATCTCTCAACAACCTCTGCCGACGTAGGACATTGACAATCAAAAAATAAAGGACCTGCCACAGGCTATAAGCAACCAAGGGCACCCAGAACAACCAAGTCAATAGGTAGGACCTGTCTTCTACTACATATGGCCATGAAGTTCTGAGGGAAGTTCCTTCAGGGTGCATGGCTTCAAATGTAACAGGATTCCACCACCGAATGGTGAAGAAAACTATCCCTGAAAAGAAAAACTATTACTGCTAGATTTTTGGAATTTAACTGATGTTTGACCAAAGATGTTGCACCAGAATCACAAAACTCATCATCTAAAGGCGCAAGGACTTGACTCTTATCTAATGTTGTGGTATTCTTACCAATGTTGTAATAATATCATAATGAACATTGGACATAGTGTATGCTCTACCACTTTAAGGAGAGGTTCTAGCAACACAAGATTTTCTGGAACTTAAATCTAGATGCAACCAGTTATAAGAAACAACATCCAACAGTAACTGAAAAGCTCAAAAATCAGACCATTCAATATTGAAAAGCAGTGTGTAAAACTTTTGAGGGCTAATTACATTAAGAGCCCCAGTGGCTTGACAGATTTTAAAAAAATAACTTCAGAATTTCAATTTAGCCTTAAGAGATTTCTATGGTTGGATAATTAGTCAGTCAATATAATTTCAGCTATTAAAATACGGTTTTTGTTAAATTGATGTCAAAACATAGTTAATCAATGGTAACTACATACTTTGTCGTGCTTACTGGTTATGATATTAATCCAGCTTTCAAAATAAACTGGAACTAAAGCTATCACCATATTCCAATACTTCATGTTGTTAGACGATTGTTTTCTATAACAGCCACTCAATACTGCAGCAGCTAGCAAAACCCAGAAAAACAAAAAGATTCAAGAACACAAAATTATCGTAACAGATTTTTTTTTATGTGCAGGGCAATTATGATAAGCATTCATATTAAATCAGTGAAAGAAAATTAATGTGCTCAATATAAATCCATATAATTCCCACAAAAAAGAGGCAAACAATCAGTTCGAAGAAAATAGTGCAGTTACCATTATTTGGGGACTTGTGCAGTTTATAGAACTAAATCTTTGAAAAAGAGACCAACTCACCTGGTAGAAGATGTATAAGGACACTAACAAGTTTGTCAACAGAACTGAAAACCAAGCTGCAACGCCAAACAATCAAAGCCCATGCTAATGGACCCTGTAGTTGTAGTTAAATGGGTCAGAACGTGCACAGGATAAACCATATAAAAGGTACAAAGTTGATAACTTACTTCGGCAAAAGAGAAGCAAACCATGAAAAGCTTTTCATTTTTTGGATACAACAGAAGATCGATCAAGAAGATCGTATTAGCATAATAGCAGAAATCCTGAAACACAAATCAATCACGTCATTTTCTGCATCTTGTTCTAGAAAACTTAGACATCTACCACAATTTGCAGTTATTAGAAATCTCATGGTTTTAAGATACTTGCATCTATAATCAATGGATGAAAATGTTAACACTAAAGCCTAAATTGGAAAGTTTGGCACAAGTATATTCAAATTTAATGCATACCAACTCCTCCATACGGAACCATTTGAAGCATAGGATTGCTTTTATGACCCTCTGCCTCCCCAACATCCAGTCAAACCACCAAAAGAACAATTTAGCCAGTCACACAGCACCTAGCAATTGATGTTGTCCATCCACCAAAGACAAGCACATACATAAATTAGAACAAGAATCTATACAAGTACATTATAATTCTAATGCCAAACCTACTAACAATTGATGTCCATCTGAATAAAACTACATAAACTGAACCAACAATTAACATAAACTACAAGTAATTACCTTGTCATTTCGTTTATAGGCCGGCAGAAAAGACCCCTCACTCTAATCAGATTCTCATAAAAGAGTTCTGGGATGATGTTCTTAATGTTCATGGCATTGACCTTGTTATCTCTATTCCTATCTCTCCGTTCCCTACTTCTGTGACCATCCTCAGTTTCATGATGTCTATGCCTATTCTGAACATGGGTTCTCTCTCTCTCTCTCGCCCATCCCTATTATTCCTTCTCTTATCATCATCTGAACTCAAATTAGGCTCTCTAGTCCTATCTCTTTCACCAATTTCCCACCAGTTAACATCAATAGTACTCACTAGTTAATATTACTCACTAGTTAAAATTCAGTAGACATAGCAAAACAAAGATGCTAATCACAAAGATTTTACTCCTTTCAACTCCCCCAATGTGCCAATGCCAAGTAACAATTAGCTTACAGCTATTTGACACTGATTAACACTTGAAGAACCAGACAACCTATCAAGTTTAAGGATACAAGTACGCAATTCTCAAGCTAACAATGATTCATTTTAGTCTGAACTCAACTTAATTAAAGAGTGCACGTTTGATAAGGATTTTAATTAGGGTTTAATCTAAATAATAATCTTATAATTATACAGAAAACCTAATTATAAGATGCCACTACAGAGATTATCTGTAGAAGCAACTTGAAAACAACAACATATCTCAATTATGCAATTAATGAGTAGACAAAGGAAAACACCGAACAGTTGAATAATGGAACGCCAAATTCATTCCAAAGCATCAAGAAATAACACCTACCAAGGGCAGAAACTTCAAGAAACAACGACAGATCACAAAATTGAAACTTTTCCGTTTTTCCCATTTCAGCTATCGCAAACTACGGAGTAAAGCATTTCATCGAACACCTACTGTGCAATGAGAAAAACTCTTACCAGTACAAGCTCCGGTCAAAACTAGCATCCAAAAAATAACAAAGGTGTTAATCTCGTTTCATTAAAAAAAAGGAACGGATATTTCTACCCAATCTCATGATTTCTGTATCATTTTCCGATACTTTCTTATAATAATTCTATCACATTCCTAAATTTTCTCGAAAAGCAAATGCTAAATTGAAGCCTCAAAGGACTAAGCACAAGTCTGCACCATATTTGGTCACACTAATAGGTGGCGAAGCCACCACCTACACTCGATTACCTCCGAGAGCAGACTTCACGTTGCCTCTCCTCGGTTACTCTCCTCAGTCGTCATCTACAGAGGTCAAGCTTTCCCATTCCGGCGTCGGGAAGATGGAAGACGAGACTGAAGTATATCGTTCTAGTATCGAAAAAGTAGAAGAGTCGGAGAATAGCTTGGAATTTAATTTGCATGAAGATTATGGGCATTTTCAGGTATTTGGAGTTGGTTCCGATTTTGATGAAGAGGAAGAAGAGGTGAATAAGAAGGAACAGAGATTGAAGGGTGAAGGAGAAAGGAGTTCCTGCTGTAAAGGGGTGCTTCGACAGAGCGAAAGAAGAAAATGGTTTTAGGTGGAAGAAGGGCTCAGGTAAAACGCGCCAGATGTTTCAATTAAATAAAATGCAAACATTTTTTGCGACGTTTTATTAAAAAAATGTCATAAAAAAGGTTCTCACTTTACGACGTTTTTCAAAAACGTCACAAAACACTTACATTTTTTTTTGACGTTTTTTAAACGTCGCAAAAAATCTTTACGTTTTATTGATAAAACATTACAAATTATCTCATTTTCTTGTAGTGCTAAATGCGTTACCTCCTAAGTATAGACCTTTTCAAATTAACTGCAACACTCTGAAGGACAAGTAGAATGTTGAATTGTCTAACATGCTCATTTAGGAGGAAACAAGTCTAAAGAATCTCGGAGTTCATTATATTAACCTTTTGGGTCAAAGAGCTAGCAAGATCCATATGACAAAGGCCAAGAAACTTTAAAAGAAAATGCCTACTAAAGTGGCACAGGTTGTTGCCAAATGTCATTTTCGTAAGAAAGAAGGATATTATCAAAAAGATTGTTTGAAACGTAAGCTTTTGTTCAAAAAGAACGGTACATATAACCTTTTTGTATTTTCCAAACTAAACTTAACTAAAGTTCCTCTTAATATTTGGTGGCTTGATTTTGGAGCTACTACTTAAGTTTCCAAAGTGATATAAGGATTTCTTATAATCCAAACTATAAATCCAATTGAGAACTTTCTATTCTTGGAAAACTGTAAAGAAGGTCCTAATTGAAGGCATATAGACTTATTGTATAATAATAAAAACTCTCCTTTTACCTTCAATTTATAGAAACTTAATTGTTGTTTCTAAACTTAATGAAAGTGGGTTTATTTTTAAATTTGGTAATGGTTGTTTCAGTTTATTTAAACATAATTATGTTATTGCTTTTGGAATTCTTATGGACGTTTTTATCTAAACTCCTTATTATTTAAGCTATTTTTAGCTTTATGCAATTCATTTATCTCTATCTCATAAGTAAGTAATCCAATTAGCAAGGTGTTCAAACTTTTTAATTTCTTATATGAACATCACATTTTCCTTCTTCCAAGTCTTTACTGATAAGAAATTTCTTCGCCAATTTAAGATTAGACAAGTCATTTCAAGACCTTTAAGAGCATTAGTAATAAAAATGGACTAATTTTTCTATGTAAAATAGTTCATATTATTGCATTAATAAGCTCAAGTCAGTGTCTTTATCTATGATATCAAGTATATGCTATATCCATGGGTTATTTCATATACGGACACCTATTAAACTTATTTACGCCTAAACCATAAAAAATTATACTACTTTGCTATTTAATGCATTGAATCTCTTATCATTCTTATTAAGTCATGCATATCCTTTTTTTCTTTAGTCTTCACTTTATCTATAATTATAACTTTCATTATGATAGAAGGATCATCCTTTAGAACTCTCCAAATATCAATTCTTTTGGTTAAATGGAAGTGTTCCATTATAGTTTTCTAATACATGTCGTTGTCACCATAAAAAAAAGGATTTACCTAATAGATTGGCTATTTTAACTAAAAAAGTTATAAAAAATATGTTCATTGATATTTGCTAAAGTTTTGCTATACACTACATAAAACGAATGAGATCCTCTATAATATTAGTTGTTGCTTCTTGAATGAGAATTATGCTATCTCTCTTCCTTCAATAGGCAAGAGGAACCATCCTTACAACATCTTCTTTGTCACAGACGAAGGGAAACCCTTACATTTATCTTCCTTTTTTTAACAAGTGAAGAGGAACCTTTTACAATGTTTATTACTCAATTGATCCCGCAAATGCTCAAGAACAACTTAGAAACTCTCTTCTTGATCATATAATGTAGTAAAGGTTCATATCAAGATCATGTAAATTTTACTTGTTCTCTCATATTCTGTAGTTACTGTAGTAGTTACCGTAGATGATTCGTAGTAATAGATGACTAACGTTAGTTTACTGTTAACAGCGTAGTCTGTTTGTTTTTGCTGTGTTGTACAAAACATTATTTAAGCTCCTTTACGAGCTTAGGAGAAATAACGATTGATAGAGTGAGAAACAATTGTTCTCTCACAACAACTACTCAGTTATTCTTTATATGGTATCAGAACCATGGTAGTAACCGTCACACAACGTAGATCCAAGACGTCGGAATCTTGATCGGAGAGCGATTTTCATACATGCAAGTGTGAAGATGAAAACAAAGAAAGATACTGATAATCTTGGTGCTAGTCTAGTCACTACTCCCTTGAATGGACTCAACTACAGAACATGGAGTACGTCTATGAAGAAAGCTTTAGCAGCTAAACATAAACTCGGCTATATCACTGGCAAGATTCAGATTCCAGATGAGGATGCGACAGATTACGAGGAGATTATGAGTGCCAATGCTATGGTGGAATCTTGGATTCTAAACTAGCTGACTAAAGATTTGCATGACGCATTTCTTTACGTGTCCTCTGCTAAGGATCTATGGGATAAGCTCGCGAATCGTTTTGGTGATTCTACAGGCCCTCAAGAATATCAAATCCGATGAGAAATAGATAGTATATCACAAGGTAACTCCAGTCTCTCCATGTATTTCACAAAACTATGCAAACTGTGGGACGAATTGCAGTGTATTGTACCTGTTCCTCAATGTATATGTGGCTGTTGAACTTGTGATGTTTCTGGTAAGATCATGAAACTCAATGATAATGCAAAGATTATTCAGTTCTTAATGGGATTGAATGACTCGTATAGCCATGTCAAGAACCAGATTCTTATGATGGAGTCTTATCCCAATATTGACAAAGTATACTCTATGCTGATGAATGTGGAGAGAACAAGTAAACTTTACAGCAAATTTTTCCTTCTGTGGCTTTGTATCCGTGGAGTAACATAAACAGCCAAAGACCCGCAAGTCATCAAGAGCAGGTGGTTTCCCAAACAAAACTTCATTGGGAGTTTGCCAGTTCAAAATAGCCGTAGGAAGTTTATTGATCAAGTAAGTAGCATGGAGAACAACTTCACCCCAAAATTTAGTGGACATGTGGGCTTGATGCAGTAAAGCTCGAGCCACTTAAAGAATATGTCGATGCTTCCTGTTACTCGGCTCAAATCCGCCCTTCATGAGGCTTTCACCATTAAGGACTTAGGAGAGGCTAAATATTTCCTTGGTTTAGAAATCCTTCGTGATCATACTGGCATTTTTCTTAATCAGAGGAAGTATGTGCTAGATTTGTTGGTAGATACAGGTTTGCTTGGTTCTAAGCCTAAACGTGTACCCTTTCCGAAGGGTGGTGATTTGCAGAGTCCTAGCAGTCCTTTGTTAGCTAATCCTCAGGAATATCGCCGTATCGTTGGCCGGTTGTTATATTTGGATTTCTCTAGACCAGATATCACTTATTGTGTCCAACAACTCAGTCAATTTTTACAGGCTCCAAGGGAGGTTCATCTTCATCATGCCATTTATGCTCTCAAATATCTCAAAAATAATCCGTCTTTGGGTCTTCATTTTTCTGCGTCTTCGGATTTATCTTTACGTGCTTATTCAGACGCTGATTGAGCTACGTGCATCACCACCAGAAAATCATTAACTGGTTTCTGTATTTTTCTGGGCAATAGTCTGATCTCTTGGAAGACCAAACGTCAGACCACTGTTTCTCGCAGTTCTGCCGAGGCCGAATACAGAGCCATGGCTTCGGCTGTGTGCGAATTGTAGTGGATTAATTATTTGCTTACTGATCTGAGGGTTTCGGTTTCTCTTCCGATTCCTTTTCACTGTGACAGTAAGTCTGCCATTCACATCACCGGTAACCCTGTGTTCCACGAACGGACGAAACACCTTGATATCGACTATCACGTTGTTCACAATCAGTATAAACAGGGGTTTATTTCTACAGTTCATGTAGCTTCGTCTTTACAGGTTGCGGACATCTTTACCAAATCTCTTTCTGCGCCGGTGTTCATGGACGGAGCCATGTATAGGGAAGGGGGCCATGGCCCCCCCTTTCAAATATATTTTTTTAAAAATTACTTATATAATTAAAATTTTAAAATTACAAATATAAGTGGTCCCCTTAAAAAAAACCAGCATTTAGATGTTGGCCCCCGGCCCCCCTTAGAGTTGAGTCTGGCTCCGTCCCTGCCGACATCCACAAGGAAAGTTATGCCCTTTTTCCCCAAAATCTACCATTTATACCTATCAACCAATACAATCGGAGTGTAAGAGAATTAACTGAATAAAACTTCAAATCCACAGAGAAATAAGTCAAATTAAATCCAAATCATCCCAAAATCATCTACAACAAATTTAACTTATCAAAATTCCCCCTCACTTAAGTTATTGCTTGTCCCCAAGCAACCAACAGAAACTCACTATCAAAACCTAAACTGAGTTATTGATTCCACTTTCAAGGTGCACGGTGACATTTAGCCTATGTCACAAGCCTTTGAACCACTATGTGTCCATAATAGAGGAGTTATAGTCTCCTGAGGGGTTATTTAAAACGAATGGTGCCCACAAACATTTCTTTTACATCATTTCACACCTAATCATCACCATAGTTCCTTCCAATAGGTCGAATGCATTATAAGTGAGAATTGGACTTGGAAATAAGATCACATAATACCTCATAATTTTGATCCCACTTCAGTGACAATGAGATTCCATAATGTTTCAATCAATCAAAATCACGTGCTAAGAATGAAGTCTCTCATGCAATGTTCATGTTCGCACAAAAAGTGTTTAAGGGTTACACTCAATCATCTTCTCATGCATGTCACTTACCATAAGCTTGCATTTTATCTACTTCTCCATTACTCCCATCTATTACATGTCCATGAATCAAAAAGATCTTTAATTCTTAGGTTATAATGGGGCCATGGTGAAGTGGGCTATGAACGAAGAGATAGGAATTCAAATATTCAACAATTAGTAGAGTCGAATTCACAATTCTAACACGCACAATTTTTATGGAACTTAATCAACTTTATTGACATATTTTTCCCATTCCTTCACGTTGAAATCTGAATTGTACATGATTTGCTTATAATAGACTCAATTTCTTTTTCTTTTGATCTCTCTTTTTTTTTGCATGGTTCTTGACTTGTTATACCCAATTACCCCACACTTCTTCCTTTGTATCCCTATCAATAGAAAGAGTGAATGCACAACTTTGATAGCCCTACTAACCATCTAACAAGGGTAAACTTGTTTTTCTTGGCTAAAGGTTCTTTAGAGTAGTAGGTTTACCAAGAACATGGCTCAGCTATAATCACTAGGCTCAAGGGGCTCACTAGGGGATTAATATATAGGAAGTGTTAGCTATTTGGCTCAAGCTCATTCCGAATGCCTTTTATCATTTCCAAGACATACCATAGTATGATTATGTAACCTTGAAGAGATGTGATGCAAG
>JANVCL010000008.1:2502702-2522558 GCA_026546855.1 Erythroxylum incrassatum | reverse complement strand
ATCAATGAATAGCTTAACCTATCTTATCAGGTTAATAATAATATAAAAATAAATAACTAATAATAATAATAAGAAATAATAATAATAATAATAATAATAACAACAACAACAATAATAATAATAATAATAAGGTTAATAAGGATATTTTGATCTTTTTGTTACTTATTTCAAGTTTATATTTTCAAATTAAACACTGAAATAGAAATTCTTTATCTATTTCATTCCTTAAACCAAACAAAGAAATACTAATTATTTTCTATTCCTCATCTTTTCTATTATCAGGAATAATTATTTTATTCTCTGTCTATTCTATTCTACTGTATCAAACAGGCCTTAAATATCCGTTATGTTTCTTGCAAGAATTTGATTATAAAAATTCGAATTAAAAAATGAAAAGGTATATCAAGACCTAGGCCCAAGGGCCTTGATAAGCCCATGTTGGAGACAATATTATTTCAAGTTTCTATTGCTTCCTTTCATGTCTGGCTGGGACTTGGACACTCCATCCGTCCATCTTTATGTCTTGGCCTTTTTCATATAAACCACAACAAACGGCTAATTTCACATTCGTACGCAAAATTTCAATCATCTGTCATTTCGAGGAGCGTTTGTTGAGTGCGGGCGTGAAACAACACAAAGTCATGGGTAGATCATCGTGGCAGCGCATTTTATGGGCAGGCCATTGGCTCTTGTTTTACTGGAAACGTCGCCGTCCACGTGACTCTCCTGTACCCCGTACAAGATACAACTTCCAGGGAGGGAAGCAGATCATAAAAAAGGAAAAACCGACCTTACATTGACCAAATAATTTCTATCTTTAATTCAATTCAAATTGCAAATGATGAATTGCCAAGCGACTCGGAGTTGGCTTCTTTTCTTTAAAGGGTAGATTACTTGGAATAGGCGACAATGCAAGATAAGCATATACCATTATTATTGCTCTAAGAGTGGACCGAATGGTACTGTCAAACTATGACACCTACTTGCCTCTACTCACACACATAGCATCTGTTTCATGTGATACGATCATGTTCAACAAGTTATATATAATACAAATAAGTATATAATATGTTGCACTTGGGTTCTTAAGATGTAAAAACTAACTTTATACAGCTTATTGGTACGAAGTTTGTGGAGAAGGGTAGTTGGTAGCGTCGTTACAAAATTGAGCTAGGTTCTTTATAATTTTGTCCTGACTTATTCTTTTGGTAGGTTTGAGATTTGTGTTTAGCAAATCTTATCTACCTAACCCTTTCTTATTTTTTATAAATTTTACTGAATTATTAAAAAAGTTATATAATATGTTCCCCAAAAGTCACATGCAACTTTTCACTTAATTTTCTTTTGATAAGAGTATGGATTGATCCTACGCGCAAAGAAGATTAGGCAGGGAAAAGGGAAGATTAGGCGATTACTTTATTAGGGGCCAAAAAGGAATTTCGAGAAGTAAAACGCAAGAAATGGTAATTTAGGACAAATAGGTGTAATCGATAGCAAATACCTTAAAGAGCGAATTCGCTGTCTGAAACTGAAAGAGTTTGGTTTCAAAATTGAGATTTAAAGAGTCAGCGGCAATTTTGAGGGACAGAGAGAGAGAGAGACAGAGACAGAAGAGAGAGAAAGCAAAGAAGAGTGAGAGGGACTTTCAAAAACTGTGTCTTTCTGGTCCTTTTGGCTTCGTCCATCTTATGTTTTTATTTCTGCTTTCTTGGGTATTACTATTTCGTGTTGTAGACGCAGATTGGTTGCGTAATATAGAGAGTGTTTGTAATCCCTGGTAAGTTCTTCGATTCATTTTGGCTGGAAAGGTCGATTTTTGGAGCTGAATCCAATCTGAAGTTGAATTTGAGTGTGTAACTCTGATTTTTTGTTATTGAATTTTGTGTTCCTTTTTTTTTTGGGATTATTGAATGAGTGAGAACATGATGTTCTCAAAAGCTGAATCCCGGAAAAGGGTAGGAGGAGAGGATTCGGGTAGCCAGAAGTTGTTGAAGGAAATTGAGAGTATAAGTAAAGCTTTATACTTGGACAAAAACCCATCAAGGAGGCCTCTTGCTTTGCCCAGTAATCGTTCTGTGTCGACCGGAAAGACACAGTTGGGTGATTCTAAAGCGAAGCAAAGATATGGTGAAGAAGATGCTTTGAGAAAGGACAAGAAGTCAATTTGGAACTGGAAGCCATTGAAAGCTTTTTCAAGGAGTCGGAAGTTTAACTGTTGCTTCACTCTGCAAGTTCATTCCATTGACGGTTTGCCTGCGAGATTTGACGATGCTAGCGTCCGTGTGCATTGGAAGACACGGGATGGGGAGTTGGTGACGCGTCCTGTGAAGGTATCTGAAGGGATTGTAGAGTTTGACGACAAGTTGTTGCACACTTGTGCTGTGCATGGGAGCAGGAGTGGGCCTCATCATTCTGCTAAGTATGATGCGAAACATTTCTTGCTCTATGCATCTGTTTTTGGTGCCCCGGAGCTTGATTTGGGTAAGCATAGGGTTGATCTGACCAGGCTACCCCCTCTCACGTTAGAGGAATTGGAAGAGGAAAAAAGCTCGGGAAACTGGACAACAAGTTTTAGGCTGTCAGGAGAAGCAAAAGGTGCCGTGATGAATGTTAGTTTTGGTTATGTTGTAATTGAGGATGGTCCTGTCCCATCTGGGAAAGACCAGAATGTTCCACAGCTCTTGAATTTGAAGCAGCATAGTGCTAGAGTTGTGAAACCTGTTTCTACATTTGGTCAACATGATGGCAAGAGCACATTGCACAATACTGGAAGTCTTCCTACTACTCATAGGAAACATCTTAACTCCTCTTCCAGGTCTGTTGAGGATGTGAAGGATCTTCATGAGGTCTTGCCAATCACGAGATCAGAGCTTTCCTTACCAGTGAATAGTCCACCTGAAAAATTTGATGAAGATAAGTTGGATTCTCCAGCTGATTTTAAGTCCGATGTCACTGTAACTGCAGAACATCACCATCCCATCAAACTGAGTTCCTATCCAGATTGTGAACCTAGTCAAAAAAGTGTTGAAAAAGGGTGTAAAGAGACTGATTGTTCTGCTATTGATAAGGAGATAGAGGGTATGGAATCTGGCAAATTAGACGAAGTTACCATGAATGCTTCTAATCTTTCTCTGGTGGAAGTTACAAATGACGATGTAGACTTTGAAGAGGGCTCTAAGATTCATCTTCATGATGTGGAAAATCATGGTGATGACAGTCAGCTTGTGGTGCATGATTGTGATATCAAGGGGGATGGCTTATTCTCAAAAGAGATCTTAATGAAAGAATTGGAATCTGCTTTATCTAAAGTTTCGAAATTGGAATCTGAAATGCTTGATTCTTCAGAAGAAACTGAGAATTGCATGGAACTGAAAGCTGATGATATAAAAAATAGAAGTGAGAGGTCGCTTAGCTTGGACCATTTGACTGAAAGTGTAGCTACTGAATTCCTGGAGATGCTGGGAATTGAGCATAGTTCAATTGGCTTGAGTTCAGAGAGTGAAGCCGAGTCCCCAAGGGAGCAGTTGTTAAAACAATTTGAAAGGGATGCTTTAGCTTCTGGTTATTCTTTGTTTGATTTCAATTTAAGTAATGAGGGCCAAGGAGATGGTGAATATAATGAGCCATCTATTTCCATAGGGGGCAACTTGTCTACTGAATTCCTGGAGCCATCACTCAACCAATCTGCTGACGAATGCCTGATGGGAACTCAGTCAATGAGTGGCAAGGGAAAGGCCAAAATGTTGGAAGATTTGGAGACAGAAGCTTTGATGCGGGAATGGGGCTTGAATGATGAGGCTTTTCAATGTTCTCCCAAGGTCTCTGATGGTTTTGGGAGCCCAATTGATTTACCTCCTGAAGAGTCACTTGAGTTGCCTCATCTTGGAGAAGGATTGGGTCCTTTTCTACAGACAAAGGATGGTGGATTTTTGCGGTCCATGAACCCTTCATTATTCAAGAAAGCCAAAGCTGGAGGGAGTTTGATCATGCAAGTCTCAAACCCTGTTGTGGTACCCGCAGCGATGGGTTCTGGAATTACAGATGTGCTGGAACATTTGGCATCAGTGGGAATTGAAAAACTTTCTATGCAGGCAAATAAGCTAATGCCATTGGAAGATATCACTGGGAAGACAATGCAACAGGTAGCATGGGAAGCTTCCACAACTTTGGAGGAACCTGAGAGGTCTGTTTGTGGATACCGTTATTTGTGGAATTAGAAGCAAAAACTGAAAGTTTTGCAGCTTTTTTGTCCTGGGTTAAAATTTTGTGCTCATTTTACTGTTTTTCTTCATTACAGGCAAAGTCTTTTGCAGCATGAATTGGAGATAGGGGAAGATGTTTCTGGTGGGCAAAAGAGCACAAAGGCAAGGTCTTCTGCAGCAAGACCTAATAAGATGAGTTCCAACCCTGTAGGCAAAAGGATGGATTCAGAATTTGTATCTCTTGAAGATCTTGCTCCATTGGCTATGGATAAAGTTGAATTACTCTCAATGGAGGGATTGAGAATACAATCTGGCATGATGGATGAAAATACCCCTTCAAACATCAATGCACAACCTATGGGTGAAATTTCTGCCCTCCAAGGCAAGAACATAGACATCAGTGGGTCCCTTGGTTTGGAAGGAACTGCTGGATTACAATTATTGGACATAAAAGATGGTGCTGATGACGTTGATGGGTTAATGGGTCTATCACTGACACTTGGTGAATGGATGCGGTTGGATTCTGGTGACCTTGGTGATGAGGATCAGATAAGTGAAAAGACCTCTAAGATACTTGCAGCTCATCATGCTAACTCCTTAGATTCGATTCGTGGAGGATCAAAAGGTGACAGAAGGCGTGGCAAGGGATGTGGTAAGAAGTGTGGATTACTGGGAAATAACTTCACCGTTGCACTAATGGTTCAACTGCGTGATCCTCTCAGAAACTACGAACCAGTTGGTACTCCAATGCTTGCTCTGGTTCAAGTGGAGAGGGTTTTTGTCCCACCGAAGCCGAAAGTGTACAGAAACGTTTCAGAGGTAAGAAATAGCAATGAAGAGGATGATGATTGTGAATCATTGGAGTTGCATAAGCAGATAAGAGAAGAAAAAGCTTTGGAAGAGGAAGTAACTCCTCAGTTCCAAATCACTGAAGTGCGTGTTGCTGGTCTGAAGACTGAAACTGGAAAGAAGGTTTGGGGTACAACAAACCAGCAACAGTCTGGTTCTCGGTGGCTGCTCGCCAATGGGATGGGAAAGAGCAATAAGCTTCCTTTTGCGAAGTCAAATGCTGCTTCTAGTAAATCTTCTACCTCTCTGATAGCAAAGGTGCAGCCTCGTGATTCTTTGACAACGAAGGTGCAGACTCGTGATTCTTTGTGGAGCATCTCCTCTCGAGCTCGTGGTACTGGTTCGAAATGGAAATAATTTGGCTGGCTTGAGTCTATAAATACAGGAGTATAATTTTGCTAGATGAACTGTCAGAAGTGACGAGTCGAGAATGAATTCGAGTGAGTTTAGAAGGACTATGTGAACCATTGTACCTGTGTTTTTAGTCATTAGAAAATAGAGCAAGGAAATTCCCAATTCTTGTTTTGACAATCTTGGAAATGCAATCTCCCTCCAGCCCCAGTTTGCCAAAGTGCAAGTTCAAATACCTTTCCTGGAGGTTGTCAAAAGGATACTGAACTGCTCTATCCATTATGCAATTGCTGAAGTTGCCTATGTAGTTGATGGAATGCACGTGGGAGACAGAACTATAGAGTGAGGACTCGAGCTTTTTCTAAGAATGAATTTGCAAGGATGACGAGTTTTTCTTTTTCTTTTTTGGTGGTAAATAAGGATGACGAGTTATTCTCGACAAAGTTTCCTTTTACTTGATGCAAGATTGAATCAAAGTTTCATTCACGCAAAAGAGTTCAACGTGTAGTTGGTGTGTTGTATCTAGGTTTCCCTTTGTAAATTCATGTCCTAGTCAATGAATAGTGTGATGTATCTTCATAATTCCCTTCCAAAGATTATCAAGTTAAGCTTTTCATGAACCTTGCTGGGATTCTGCAATTTTGAGGCATTATTTTCTGCGTAACAAAGTTGATTACTTTTTAATGTTTAAAACAGCACATACAATCGGTATAATCATACATAATAAACAGACTAGAATAATGACTTCTCTAGTATCCTCAGCAGACACTCCAAACAAGTATGATCAAAATGGACACTCTGTTCCTCCCCCATCTGTCAAGCACTTGATCAAAATTTCTTCCAGTTTACCATCGTTAATAGCTTCATAAACCTTCTCTATATCCTCTCCAGGGCTTACCTTCTTTTCCCCACTTAGAAGCTCGGTCCCAACTTCTGTTCTTACAAACTGATATATTGGATAAGTCCTGCATTTCTTGATCCTATTCGCGACACCAAATTCTCCATTATCAAACTTCTCTCTTGCTTTTGATACATCTTCTAATCTTGTCCTCAACTCTTCCATGAAAACTGGTATCCTCTTAAAGGTGGAGTAGCCTGTTTCATCATCCTGCATTGCCTTTGGATCTTTCAGAACTCTGTCAACTAGTACCTCCTTCAGTTTTGGCAAAAGTGCATAAGCAGGATTAGTGGGGTCGTCAATATAAGAGAATACAGGCTGGTGTTCAATAATCTGCAAGAGTTCATTCTCACAGAAACGTGATTCAAGTAGTGATCCATCTTCAGCCATATAAAGGGTTTTCCTGGCAACTTGGCGGACTACTTTTTTCACAACTTCCTTCATATTCTCCTCCAGATGCCTCAGATCAATGGCCTGGCAAAGCGCCACCATGTAAGTTGCAGACATGAGTTTCAGAATCTCAATAGCTTCAGCACTTTTTCTGGCCGAGATCAAGCCAAGAGAGTTAACATCTTGGTTGTGTTGTTCAGCACTTTGAACATGGGTGGTCACAGGATTTGCCAAGTATTGCAGCTCCGAGCAGTAGGCTGCCATCGCTATCTCTGCACCTTTAAATCCGTAGTCTAAACTCGGATTTGGACCTCCACTCAAATTTGAAGGCAAGCCATTGTTGTAGTAGTCGCAAACAAGCTCAGAAAATTGAGCAAACATCAGCTTTCCTATAGCTGCAACAGCAATTCTGAGGTTGTCCATTGAAACACCAATAGGAGTTCCTTGGAAATTCCCTCCATGCAAAGCAATGTTTCGGGCAACATCAATCAATGGATTATCATTGACAGAATTGATCTCCCGCTCAATAGAGTGAGTTGCTGCTCTGATCACTTCAATCTGTGGTCCAAGCCATTGTGGAGAAGTTCTTAGCGCATAGCGATCCTGTTTTGGCTTAGTAAGAGGGTCTTTTTCATGGCGAATCTTAGCTTCTTTCATGTAGTCACTTTCATCCAACAGGTGCTTCATAATAGCAGCTGCTTCAATTTGACCAGGATGGTGTTTCAGTTCATGAGTTAGCGGGTCTGTGTACTCAGCCTTACCATGCATGGCTTCACAGAACAAAGCGGAGAGAATTTCTGCGAGAAGGGCCAAAATGTTGGCATCAAAGCAAACTGTTGCAGCCACTGCGGAACCAACTGCCGTTCCGTTGACTAGAGCCAGACCTTCCTTAGCTTGAAGCTCGAATGGACCTGGAACTCCAGCTCTTTTCAATGCTTCTGTAGCTGTAATCTCCTTGCCCTCAGGTGTGACCACCCTCGAATTATGACGACCTGTTAATAGGCCAGCAATATATGACAATGGCACAAGATCACCTGAAGCTGTGATAGTTCCTCTCAGAGGCAACCTAGGAATCAAATTCTGATTCATAAGCTTGGCCATGGCTTCAAGTATCTCCCAACGAATTCCAGAATATCCCTGCATTAGTGTGTTGGTGCGAACGAGCATAGCTGCTTTGGCATAACTTGTAGGAAGATCGTCCTTTCCAATCACTCCAGCGTTCAGGAATCTAATGAGCTCTGTCTGCAGATCAGCAGTTTTGTTAGTGCGTCTATGCGAAGTGGCGCCAAAACCGGTGGTGACCCCATACGTGTCCGTTCCACGGGAGATATTGAGAGCAACCCAGTTGGCACTCTTCGCTACACGATCACGAGCAGTAAACTCGTCAAGATGAAGCTTTACCCCGCTGCGACGAGCAATGGCGGTGACCTGAGCAACAGAGAGCATAGTGCCTTGGATGTCCACTGTCCTGGCATTGGCAAATTGTGAGATCATTTCAAAGACTTCATCGACATGGGAACATTGAAGAGACTCTGCAGTCTTCTTCCAGTGTTGTTCTGGGCTTGGAAAACATGGGTTCTGAGAGACACAAAAGGGTATTTCTGAGGCAATTTCTGTCGATGCCATTGCTTTGCCCAATCACAAAAGCTTGGAAGCCAAACGTGAGCTGAGACCTGAGAGAGTTATGTGTATTTGGTCTGGTGAAACGGTTAAACTGTTAAGTGTGTAGTAGAAGCCTGACAGGTTGTGTATTTATAGTGTTTGAGGTTAGTGGGAGGAGCAGGTGAGGTGAGACATGGGCTGCGTCAATGGTCAAAGTCTATTCTCTCGGAAGATCAGAGTTCATTCAATGGGGACACATTTTCTACGAAATGGTGTGGAAATACGTCAACTTTTTTTTTGACGTTTAATTTTGTAAATTTATAATTAAGGATCCAAAATTTTAAAAATCAAATAATTTAAATAAAAAATTTAGTTTTATTAATATCATTTTTCTCATATAATCTTTGATTATTAAATAAATAATAAAGATAAAGCTGCATACTATCAGTCTTTCCTAAATTCCGCTTTATTGCAGAATTTTAGGATAGGTGTGATGATAATAATGATAATAGTATTTCGAGTAAATAAGCTCTTTTTTATTTGAAAGGCAAAAAAAGTTTTATTTTTCTATTTTTTGGCTATGAATTTACGTATAAAAGAAAAGGAAAATACAATGTCATATATTTAAAAAAATTATAAAAATGGGTGCCTGGTTCTTCTTACCCTTGATTTTCAACTTGCCACCTTGTACCTGATCCTTGTACTAGACTTTCTTCCGTTTGAAACAGAAGGCAGAAACGAAGTTCACGTTCAACCACCACTACATTTCTTAGAAACGGCATGAACCTCAAGGCACCGACCATTTAATGAAGCAGATGACGTTAAGTACGTGTTCATACACAAAAGAATCTTCAACAACCTTAAGGTTGATACAACCAACATGCTTGTGTCTTCTAGCGAGTGACTTCTTAGTCATTAGTTAGTTAATGCTTCGGAAAAAACCAGCGACATGAAGTTAGTTGGAAGGGAAATTTTCACAAGACTTCCAGAGTAGGAATTTGTAGCCGCAGTTTCAATAGTAATCTCCACAAACCGTCATTTTCCAAACTTGTTGGAACTGGTAGAATCCAAAAAGGTGACCATTTGCCGGTTTGTGGAATAAGAGTGAAAATGAAATAGTAATGTAATTACTATGGCAACTGCCTCTCATATGTAATAGAGACGCTAAGGAGTTTACAGATCAGTATCAAATCCAAGTTGCTCATACTATATTCATACTCAAGGATCATGATACCTACTAAAACGTGAAACCTAATAAAAGCAGTATGTGTGTGACAGAGGGATGAATCTTATTCAGAAGAAAAATGGTAAATATCTAGCAGAAAGATCAATAAGCCACTTGCACTTGCATCAAAACCATCTTAAACCTGGTGCCAGTTCTTA
Organism: Erythroxylum incrassatum; assembly: GCA_026546855.1. Taxonomy (NCBI): domain Eukaryota; kingdom Viridiplantae; phylum Streptophyta; class Magnoliopsida; order Malpighiales; family Erythroxylaceae; genus Erythroxylum; species Erythroxylum incrassatum. Next base: position 2,512,883 of record JANVCL010000008.1, on the reverse strand, counting down.
CATAGAGCATGCTGCACTAGATATAACAGATAATGTTTTTCCAATTCAAGAGAATCTACAAACTGAGACATCCTGAGATAATAAGCCAGTAAGAAGTTCCTAAGGGTAAATACAACACGCATATGATGTGGTAACATGTTATGACGTTGAAAAGCTGAGAAACTAAATCGTTAGCCAAACTTCGACACGTGATAAACATACAGATGCGAGGACTCGCCCAACTCATAAACATCAAGGTCGAGCTCTCTTGTTGCTGCATGATGGGCATTTGTATTGTTTGATATGCTCAGCCCTGGCAGGAGTAATTTTCACACACTTACCGTGAAACCACTTTTCGCATACATCACAACAGATCCAGAATTCATCTGCAGCATAGTTCTCTCCACATGCCCCACACAAAGTTTCCCCACGTTCCTCATCAGCTTCCTCATCCAATCCCTCATCCTCATCCTTCGGCTGTGCCTTCGAGAATTTATCAGATTCAGATCCTCGCTGTTTTCATATTTAAGAAAGTAATAAGATTGCAGAACAGAATATGAACATGAGAATCTACAAAGGGACGTAAAACATGTATTATTGACACAATGAGCACATTGTTAGTCAACACTTGGGACTCATTTACTGAACCAAGCCAGAATAGGAATTGATTATACCCCTTTTGAGCTTGTCTTGGATTTGCTACTACTGTGATTTGAGACACAAGATTTCTCCTTTGTCTGTTTTTTTGCTGTCCCAGTTACGACCTCAAATATTGTTGGGAGCTCATTAATCATACTGAAGAGACGTTTCCTGTTTCAGAATCCACATAATTGGTTGAAAAGAAATTCAGACCAAAACTAATTTCACTGTTTAGCTACAAATATCAAATGAAAAATCTGCAAACAAATTCTGGCCAAATAAGACACACGTAAATGTTGCAACCAACTTCAAGCAAGAATTAAGCGTTGAGTAATTCTAAAGTTACTAAATTTCAATAATGCACCTTGACATCAATCACAAGCAATTGTTTCTTTAATATCCCAGAACCAGAAAGAGGATGAAGGAAACAACTGTTACCTGTCAGCTTTATCAAATCCAAATCTGGCACCAAAATAAAAAGACACAGAAAGCAACCATGCATCGCTATGAACAGCAACTAGAGAGAGCCAGTCTTTTTCTTGCATCCCGTCTCTTGCAAAATTGATACCTAAAGCAGGCTCTGGTAATTCCGGAGGTACTTCTTCAGCAGGCAAATTGACTTCCCATTGTTCATTGGGGAATCCATACAAGCAAAGATTCTCTTTCTCTGTATGGTGGACTAGTTATAGAATCTACAAATCACTTAAAAAATGAAGCTACACAAAGAAGTTTCTCAATTTTTCCTTGGACCTTTAGCATAAATGCAAACCACATGTACTCAGAATGCACTGAGATGCATATGAAATGAAATAGTATGTCAGATGGTTTAGGGCATACCGTGTTTAAACAGTTCTCCTTAAGCTATAAATGTTTCAGACTTCAGTTGTCATACAAGAGGGGGAAAAAAAAAGATGTAAAAACATTTCCACAATCCACTTCACAGTATGCCCCATGAAAACAGAATCATTTCCTCGATAATTATACCTCCTAACATAACTGTTTTCATGACCAGAATAAACCTAAATACCGACGAATGGCACTTTAATGATTAAGATGAACATACATCAACCATAATTGTACAGACAGTAAAGTACAGCATGTAAAAAAATCAAATGAAGAAAAAGCAATTTGCCTCGTCCAAAAGTAAGTAGAGGATAGCATGGTTGGCAAAGAACATGTTCAAGTTAAAAACTTTCCCGCTCTAACAAAAATTTGGAAATTTCGGCTAGCAATACATCATTATTAGAAGTTTCAAACTTTGCAATCACAAAGCATACTTCTCACAAGAGTATCCAAAGAAGATTACTACTTCCCAAGGACGGAGGGAATTTTAAATTTCTTTGGCAACTTGAGATGAAGTAAAAGTTGCAAGTCCATGACAATACAGAGTTAAACAACTGACCACACGTCAACAAGACTAAAGCCCAGAAATAGAAATTTAGAACAAGTACAGGAAAAGCTTCAAAGTAAAGTCAATTAAGTGGAAACCTAACCAGGATCACACTGTCGATAGAATTCTTCCACATCTGCAAACCAAACCCAAAAATGAATGAAGAAAAGAAAACATTAGATGAGAACAACATATAATGCCAAAAAAAGGTAACCACCAAAACTGTTAAATCAAATCCCGGAACTTTAAGCTCAATAACAAAGAAAATAATTCCCTTGATTAAAAGGAACAAGAAAACAGAAGCTACCAGTGGTTAGAGCTTTGACGAGTGCAGCTCTACGACCCTTGAAGTCCCTGAAAACCTCCTCCACCGTTCGTGGGTTGTACTGGGCGCTTGCGTCCATATCGTCCGTACACGCCAATCAAATTCTACAGCTACTACAAAGCAAGGTCAGAAGAAAGGGAAGAAACAAAGTAGAAATCTTGGAAAGTTGAGATTTAAGAGGAAATAAAGAGATTATTGCTGAGGGAAGAAGAACCAAGCATTACATACACTACAATAAAGCATTCCTTTTTCCAACTGTACAAGTATAATCTAACAGCAAGAAATTAGAAAGCATATGGATATTTATTTGGATCTATTCCTTTTTTTTCATAAGACAAAAATAATTAAAACATCATCTGACTTACTTCGTAACTTCTTTTCTTTTTTTTTAAATACTGAAAATAAAAAAAGTCTGAAGTGGATATGAGGATGGTTACGTGGCGGAAATCCCTTGGATGGAGGATTCCCACGTGGAAATTTCAAACGAGATGGTTTTGTCAGTTTGTAGACAGTACAGGGACAGGAGTCAAAAGTTTTGCCTCGTATCACCCAAACATTCGGGGTCTGATGATCGGACGGTTCCAGAGAGGAGGGTCAGTTTAAGATAAGATATTGTCTGTACACGTGTTTACGACACGTCAAGTTTCGGATATTGATGGGACCCCAGGATTCCGAAGGAAACATTGCCATTTTGACGCCTTTCATCGTAAAGAACAGTGCTTAAGTGCTCAGATGAGTTTTTGGGATGTTGACGAATACTTTAGATGAGTTTTTGGGAAGTCGACGAATACTTTTTTTATCATATTTTTTTAAAATAAATATTTGGCTGTAAAATAAAAAACATTTCTCTAATAAGTATAACATTTTTGACATTTAAAATATAACTTTTTAAAAATTTTAAATTTTGAACTTCTTAAAAAATATTTTTTCAAGTAGATTTTTCGAATCAAACTTATTTTTAATCTCTTTTATCCTTATATTCTATACATAATTTTCACAATACTTATAAATTCATTATTCTGTTTATTATGTATTTATTTATTCACTCAATTTGAATATTTATTTTAAAATTTATATAATATTATTTATTTTTATATATTTTAATGTTTATTCTTGATATTAATTTACTTATGTTATAATTTATATAAAAGATTTTGTTAAATATGTTTTCATTTATAATTTATATGGTTTTAAATTAATACTAATTTTTATATTATGCTTTATATATTATTTAATATACTTTAAATAATTTTTATATGCATAAATAATTTTTATTATAAAATAAAATATAATTATATTCAAAAATATTTTTTATTTTTATATTGTAAATAGTCCAAAGCTAATCTCTTTTTTAAATTATAATTAAATAGTTAATTATATTTTAAAAAAAGTTTTTTTCAAAAAAATGTACGGAAAATTTTTACTAAAAAAAGTATAAGTCTAATCAAACAGAGAAAGCTATTCTTCACCGAACTAGATCTTTGGATGTTCGTACCATTAAAACATAGAGCATAAAGGATTAGTTAGTCCTGGACGATAAGCAGCGATTTGTGCCAAATAAGATTATGGGTGACAACAGGTCAAGGGATCGAATCGTAACTAACCCAAATCTAAGTTACATAAAATATTGGTAACTTCAAACTGATTCTACTCGATTTTTCACAATTGATTGAACTCAAAAAGGTATAGTTTTTAAAACTGAGATAGATTGCGTTTAAATATCTAAATTTGAACTTAATTAAATCAAGCTTATTCATGCTCGAAACATTTTTGGCATGCAAATAGCCAATGATAGCCACTCCATAGATGCATAAAACATCTGCTTGGAAATATGATTACAGACCTGGTTGGTACAAGCCTTGGATGAGGGCTCCAATATTCACTTCAAGGGCAACTCATTCAACATGACTAGAGTGACAAAAGGAACTAAAATGACCACCCATAACATCAGCTAAATCATTAAATATGCCAATTTAATTGGAAATAAAACTTTTATTTCCGTAGGTTATTGTCATTTTGTCAGCAGAACTACAGTATGGTACACATGCTGATACTAATAAAATATCAGAAAACTCGGCTACGTCACAGAGAGATACAAGCAATATATAAAACCCAATGTTTCTAAGTCAGAATGGAATAGTCAAGGAGTTTGTTTTGAAAGAAAGAATTGTGTGATATATACCACAGGTATTCTCATATTTGCATCCTTTAAAGCCAACAAAAAGCAGGGAGTTCATCAAACAGCAACTCGTCGTAGAGAACTTCTTGCAGCTGCAACTTCATAGAAAAGGATGCAAATACTGTAGAGATCCTTGGGTGGGGGTCAGTTTATAACATCTCAAAATTCTACATGCAAGAGGTCAGCTCTCCTCAGTATCTGAAAGCAGAAATGAAATGAGTGGGTAGAGAGTGATTTGTAGAGAGAATGCTTCTACTACTAAATAGATTGCTAGGCATGCCAACAGCATAACTTTACAACAAGTGCACTTAACTTTAGATCATTTAGTCTTATTCTATCATTGAAAATGACGAGAGAAACAGAAGCTCAATAATTCTCAGAAACAAGGAGGCATAAAAGAGATAAGAACATAATTTTTATAAGACTTCGGTTTTATCAGTCAAATGCAAGAATAAGATGATTGCGGCCAACAAATATGTCAACCATCAAGGATTTCTCATTATAAATTTGAGGTGTGAACTCTGCATACCAGCTTAATGAATAGAAAAATCATGAAAAGAGGAAAGCAAACACTTAATTTTATGAGCATAAAGCATAACTATCAGAAATTAAATCTTTATAAATGGTCAACCGAATAAAACATGATTAAGACGTTTCTCAACTCATTTCAAGCTATGAATAATTCTTTCATAATTTTCCCCTTTGAAGATTTCTGTGAGATTGAAAACCTTTTTCATCATGGGATAATTCATTCTTCTTCTTCACAGAGACATGCTTTTCAAGAAATTGTTGAATGGTCTGCCAATAACGATCTCCACCAGCTATCCACGTATCCATATGCATACCAGTAGGAAATTCCACAAAGATGCATTCCGTATTATGTGCAGCAGCCTTAGCATAAAGTAATTGCATATGAGATGGAGGAACCATTTCATCTCGCAACCCTGAAAGAAAAAGTATTGGCTGCTTAACCTGCAATATATGAAACATTTGATCATTGAGATGTATTTGCCGTATCTAGCTTTCATAGAGAGTTTGGAAATATCAATAAAATCATAACATATTCATGTTGTATAAAAGTCATAACACCGCAACAAATCCATGTTTCATTCAATTAAGGGAGTAATACTGGTGCATCTCATTTAAAGCTTAGAAAAGAGGTGGTTATAATCCATCGCAAAAAAAATTCAGCTTGCAGAAATCTGTGTGGGTGCCACTAAAAATGCTTTATCATAAATGGACAAAGATAATTCAACCAAAAACAGTAAAGTGAGAAAGACATCATCAACTATTGCCTTCACCTGGCCAATGGCATCAATGGTACTCCATGGAGAGCGTACAAGAAAATTTAGAATTCTGGGACCTTTTGAACCAGTTCTTCCAATAAACCACTTGAGGAAGGGAAGCAGAACTCCAGCCATGTCTAGAATTGATGTAAAAGTGTTCTCCAAAATCAGTCCAGCAACCTGCAAAATGTACGAACGAAAATCAAGGCCCATCAGAAATGTCAAGCATAAGCATAAACGATACGGGAAACTTATAGTGGAAGTTGCCCAAATTTTAGTAAGACACAACAACTGTATCTACTGTTAACATATATACTCATTTACACTAGGCATTAGAAAGCCATATCCATGGAAAAAAGTGACACCTGAAGGATGATAGGGAACAATATACAAGTCCATATAAAACAAAATATAAACAAGATATGTGCACAACATTATGGACAGAGAAGGCACATTTCTAACAATGAAAAACATCAATGTAGAAGAAATTGAAGTAACATAATACCAATACATTATAAGTTTATCAAATATATCAAAAACACCTTGATTGGCAATTAACATGCCATCAGTGGACATGCTCAAGCATTTGGTTTATGCTACATGGCTATAAAACATCATATGAGAAATGTGAAAGACTAATAAAGTCACAATTATGAATACTGCTACTTGTCACCATAATCCTACTGTTATATTAGTGTATTACCATAATATTTTCATTTTACACCTTCACACTTATGATACCAGTCAAAACGAAGTGTTTGGTCTTTCTATAAACAGCCAATATATATGCTTGTCACAACTTCAACCTAAATAGTGTTATTAATATTTGTTACACAAGGCTAAACCAAAATTATGATTCTACCTAATACTGTAGGATAACAGAAATGTGAAAGACTAATAAAGTCACAATTATGAATATTGCTACTTGTCGCCATAATCCTACTGTTATATTAGAGTATTACCATAATATTTTCATTTTACACCTTCACACTTATGATACTAGTCAAAACGAAGTGTTTGGTCTTTCTATAAACAGCCAACATATATGTTTGTCACAATTTCAACCTAAATAGTGTTATTAATAATTTTTACACAAGGCTAAACCAGAATTACGGTTCCACCTCCTATTGTAGGACCACATTTGCTACTTCTAACCTTCCAATAGCATGTTATGGTCCAAGAAAAAATATACAGTAAAAAAGTAAGATGAAATTGGAAGTGACTAGTCCTAAATAACCTACTCTACCATTCAAACATGTGCCATCATCATTGCTTCAGTCCATAAAAATGTCGCAACAATCAAGAAGCATTGCTCCATTTCATCTTCTCATGTTTCTGATTAGTCTACAAATATGGCATGACATGTCAAAGTATGACGACTTAGTATTATTGGATCACAAGTTATTGTAGGACCAAATTTGCTACAGCTATCCTCTGAATAGTATGTTATGGCTCAAAATAAAATATAATGAGTAGAAAAGTAATGTGAAAATGAAAGAGACTAATCCTATAACCTACTCTACCATTAAAACTTGCACCATCATAGTTGCCTCAGTCCATTTCATAGATATGGTCCACTGCTCCATTTCATCTTCTCTGATTAGTCTACAAATATGGCATAATATGTCAAGCGTGACTACTTGGTATTATTTGATCACACTTCATTGATTTCTTTCCTAAAGTGTATCCACAAGAGAACTGAAAGGAAACTGCACTCAACAAGTTGGAAGTGAAATTAAAGTAACTCAGATCCCAGAAGAACCATATCTATCTATCCAGGAAGCCGACTGAAACTTGCCTCATTGGCAACACTTAACAATCATATACAACTCATAGATATGGTCCACAGAAAACATTTAATTCCAATGGATAGGGTGCTAGGACCATTAATGCTTAATTACTTTCTAGGTTACCTTATCAGGATTGTTTTCAGCAAGCAAAGCTCCAACAGCACCTCCAAGTGATCTCCCAAATACAACTATTCTAGATGTGTCAATGTCATTCCTCTGATGTAGATGATCCAATGCAGCCTGAAAAATGAAAAGGCAACTACAATGAGAATTTGACTTTAACTGAACAGTAGGTGTAAGAAATTGAAGAAAGGAGCCAAGAAAGATGCTCACCTGAGCATCCCTTGTGATACCATGCTGAGAAGGATATCCATCACTATCTCCATAACTAATAAAATAAAAGTAATACCATTGTTTATACGAGATTAAAAGGTACAAATCGATTGAAAATAATTGTAAGTACACTAAAACATGAAAAGACAATAGAAAAGCTTGAATAATGGCAAGAAAGCTTACCCTCGGTATGAAAGCATAAAGATGTTACATTGCAACCTCTGTATCATTATACGAACCATCTCAAGACGGTGAGCAATATCTTTGAGGTAGTAGTTAAAGGCCACATCAATCTAAGAGAATAAAGATAGTGTATAAAAAGCCATTGCCTGTGTAACACATTTCAGGAGACAACTATAACAAACATAACATAGTGCTGAACTTCCAATTCATTCCGGTAGTGGAAAGGATACTTCCTGCATTCTCTTGGAAAAACAAGATAGTTGGACCTGAAAAACACAAATTATTGGGGTTAACAATATAGAAAAAATATGCACCAGTTTTTTTCCTGTTGAACAAAGCTGAAGGCATTATTATATTATCGCTTTATACTTGAAGGCACTATAGAACAAGATCCAATAATATAGCATGAGATAGTATCAATATTGCATCACGAAGGTTTACCTATTTGTTTATTTTTTTTCAAGGTGCACCTAGTTGTTTATTTCTTTTCAAAGAACGACAAGATTAATCAGCTGAATGAAAAAACCTAGTGAGAGAGTGCCACAGTCTACTGCAATCCTAATAAAATGAAAACTAAGCCTAGCTTGGAATTCACCAAAATCAAGTTGAAACAAATCAGAACGAAACTTTTATCAACAATAGAAGGAACATCTTTTCAATACAGTCTAAGCAAATTTCAACAATTCGATTAATATCAAGCAGAATAATGAACACTCGACATTTTGGAAGTCTTATTTCCATTTAACCAAACAGGCCGTTTTAACACTCGTATACTTGAAAACTACGGCCAAACAAGCCCTAACCAAGTGAACAGTGAAACAGACCACAATTGAAGAAGAATGGGAGACAAATTCAGAGACCTCGGCAGTCAGGAAAGAGCTTAATGAACCACGCGTGGAGGCGAACGCCGTCGAACGATCGGAGCCAGACGTCCTCATAAGCGAGACGTAGTCGGGCGGGAGTGATCGGGTAGGATTTGGTCAAACCGGGCAACACCGGCACGTAGACCAGCCTCTCCTGGAAGGCGACAAGCAGCGCCATTCCGGTCATCACTAAGCCTCCTGCTCCGTACAGCAGCCACTTGACGTAGGACGCCATTTTCATACGCAAAAGCCCAGACTGACTTCGAGCTTTTGATTTGACTTTGACGGGGTGGCTCTTGTGAGCTATTTAGCTGCTGCTGATGTGTCCGTCTTGTGTCACAATTAGTTGAAATATTTCTTTTCGGTTATTTAATTCAAACATGTGAAATCTGTGTTTTCTTTTCTTTTTTTTTTCTTTTTTCTTGAGCTCATTTCTGAATTGCCTTTCCTTATGAAAATGATATAGTCCTAATTATTTAATATGACTGCGATAGCTCAACTGACTCAAATTTAGCCCAAGTTAAATCTAATATATTATATTTAAGTTCATTAAATTTTAAAATTAATTTAAATTTAAAATTGATCTTACTTATCTTTAATTACAATTTAGTTTATATTAATAAAATTTTAATTTAAATTAAAATTTAGCTTAAACAATTCGAACATAACTCAATTCGAAACTTAAATATATTAATATCTGGATCTTAATGTCAAAATATATATATATATTAATATCGATAAAATGATATTATTTTAAATTTTAAATTAAAAATAATTAATCAAATTTTTATTAAGCTTGAGTATGAATTTTAAAGTCGTAACAAAGGGAAAGAGGAAGGAAAGAGGAAGAGTTGATCCAACCCAATACTAAGCCTATACTTTAAGGCATATTTAATTGGAAGTTTTATAATGGAATGGAACGTAATATTATTCTATCTTTTGGGAGGAAGTTTTATAATAGAATATGATGGAAGAGAAGGGTTTTATATAATTTTGTATAACCCTTCTATAATATCCTGTTAAGCCAAGGAAAGCTCTCACCCCTTTGATCGATCTAGGTTGCTGCCATGTTTTTTTTAAAAACAAAGTGAATATCAATAGCATTAACCATAGAGTTAGGGGGAAATCTCAACTACAATGGCTAGCATATAAATGTGAGACTCTTGCTAAGTTATGAGCCTCAACATTGGCTTGCCTACGAACCCAACCGACCT
>JANVCL010000008.1:2479723-2496418 GCA_026546855.1 Erythroxylum incrassatum | reverse complement strand
GAGCAACAATTTCCGACTTTCCACCTTGAGGACAAGGTGCAGCTGATAGGGGGGTACTGATACGCCCCAAAGGAGTCCTAAAATAATGTTCACTTACCATAGAAGAAAGGCCAAGGCAAGAGAGGGGTAGAATCTGTCATCTTAGGACAAAAAGGGGGGCAGAGTGGTCATATGGGAAGTTAGTTAGCTGTCAGGGAATAAATTAGTACGAGGAGGGTGAGTGAGGGCATGCAATTGATTCTGTCATTTTACGTGGTGTTGAGCCTAAGGCTGGAGGGGCTAGTTCCTCGAATACTAGCACATTTATCTTGTTCGTCGCTGGTTTTGAATATCAATCGATATAGACTGTTTTGCTGCCATTGTTGCCTTGCTTTATTCTGTGTGTGCTTGTGTGTGTTCTGGCTGTTGGTGAAGTGTTTGTGCAGGGACTATCAATCTGGTACAACATCAGACGTTGTCAATGTTGCTTATGCCACACAAGGGAGAAATAGAGGAAAGGCCCCAATGCAGTGCTATAATTGCAAGGAGTATGGACATATTGCCCGTAATCGTGGCAAGAAATTTTGCAATTATTGCAAGCAGAGTGGACACATTGTCAAAGACTGTCCTACAAGCTCAGAAAATAGGCAAGTTCAAGCTTTTCAAGCTATTGTTCCAATATCTACTAGAATTGGCTCTACCTTTACATCCACTGGCACCAAGGATACTAACAACAAAGCTGCTGTTACTCCTGAAATGGTTTAACAAATGATTCTCACAGCATTTTCTGCCCTTGGTTTGCAAAGACAAGGTAAGACTTTATCTTCTACTAGGTTTGTTGATTTGGAGCATCGAATCATATGACTGGTTTACCTGATTCATTACAAAACTTGTGACGGTATACTAGTAATCAAAATATTGAGATTGCCAATGGTAGTAATATTCCAATTATATCCATTGGAGATATTGGACCCTCTTTTAGACATTTTTGTGTTGTAGACGCATTTATGGGGCAGCAGTATGTTAGGCGCAAGAATCGTGCTAATGGCGACAATCAAGTGTGAAGATCAGAGGAAGATTTAAGCAGAGACTTTTGCCTTGATTTATTTCTTTTATGTTTCCTTAAATTAGTCCTATGGATTGGCTGATTGAAGTTTTGAATTATTTCCGCAATTATGAATTGCTATCTGCTTGTAACCTCTATTTAAAGAGGAAACTCATTATCAATAAGATAAGCAGTATTATCTCAAAACATCGTGGTCGGCAACTCCCCTTTGAGTTCCAAGGTGGTAACTCCCTTTGAGAGTTGCAATCAAATTCTTACAAGATAGGTAGATCCAGGAACAAGAACAAACACACAAATCCTCTCCACGATTTAAAATTGCAAGTGCATCGTCCAGTGACACGGTCCCAAACAAAAGTTTGCAACATTTTGTCTCTCCTAAGTTGTCTACTAGTTTAATCTCTGTTGGTCAACTAGTGGATGATAACTATGATGTCCATTTCTCTCACGGTGATTGTCTTGTGCAGGATCAAGTGTCGAGGAAGGTGATCGCGAAGGGGCCTAAAGTGGGCAGATTGTTTCCATTTCAATTTGCTATTCCTAGACCTTTATCTTTATCTTCTATGGCTATTGAAAATAAGGCTAAAGTCTAGCATAGACGATTGGGCCATCTTAATAGTGTAATTTTGTCTTAATTTAATGAAGCGTGGTTTTCTTGGTAACAAAGACCAATGTTCTCGTGTATTGTCTCTTGATTGTTCTATCTGTAAATTAGGGAAGAGTAAAACCCTACCTTTTCTAAATTCTAGTGGTTGTGCTAATGCCTGTTTTGAGATTGTACAGTGATGTTAGGGGAATTTCTCCTATCATTTCACATGCGCAATATAAACATTTTGTGACATTTATTGATGACTAAAGCCGTTTCAAATGGGTACATTTTTTGCGTACCAAAGCTGAGGTGTTTACTGTTTTCAAAATTTGTAGCATATATTGAGACACAATTTTCCACCTGCATTAAGATTTTATGATCTAATATGGTAGAGAATATGTGTCACATGATTTTCAAGAATTCTTACAGCAAAAAGGAATTGTATCTCAACGAACTTGTCCTTATACCCCTCAACAGAATGGGATTGTTGAATGGAAAATCATCACTTATTGGATATGGTTTGAACATTGCTTTTACAATCTTCAATGCCGTCTAAATTTTGGGTTGAAGCTTTGCCAACTGCAATATATCTTATTAATTGTTCACCTTCTCAATAATTGAGTTTTGATTCTCCTTATTATCGTTTGTTTGGTGTATATCCTGATTATCACATGCTACACACATTTGGTTACGTTTGTTTTGTTCACTTGCCACCACATGAGCGTCACAAGCTTACAGCACAATCAGTTCGATGTGCTTTCATGGGTTATAGCACTACTCAGAAGGGATTTTGGTGTTATGAGGGTGTTGCTAATCATTCTAGAAATGTAATTTTCTCAAAGCATGAGTACTATTTTCAATAACATGTTTCCTCTTCTAACATAGTGCTCCTTCCTCACTTTGATGATATCTCTCCACCACCTCAGCGGTTGCAACCTAGCATTGTCTATCAACAACGACGGCCCCCTCCTCCATCATCATCATCATCACAAAACCTTCCCAACCTTGATCCAACCCCTACTCCAATGGTTCTCCATAGATCTTCTCGTACCATTAAACCTTCTGATAGGTATGGCTACTCTGCTACTTTAGTTGATAATGTTGTTCCTACTTCTTATTCTCAAGCAATTGAACATGCATGTTGGGTGAAAGCTATGCAAGAAAAACTTCAGGCTATCCAGGAGAAACATACTTGGGACATTGTTCCATGTCCTAGTGAAGTTAAGCCCATTGGTTGTAAATGGGTATATTCCATCAAGCTATGGTCTGACGGATGGGTCACTTAATAGATATAAAGCAAGGTTGGTGGCACTCAGCTATCGACAAGAATATGAAGTAAATTACGAAGAGACATTTGCACCTGTGGCAAAGATGACAAAATTACGACTTCTTCTAGCTATTGTTGCTTCTAAAAGTTGGTCATTGCAACAAATGGATGTTAAGAATGTTTTTCTACATGGGGATCCTAAAGAAGAAATTTATATGACTCCACCCTCAGGTTTATTTTCTACACCTTCATCTGATGTTTGTAAGCCAAAGGGGTCACTCTATGGCTTCAGATAGACACCACGTGCTTCGTTTGATAAGTTCCGCTCTACACTTATCAATTTCTCATTCGTACAAAGTTAATATGATTCCTCTTTGTTTCTTTACAAGACCTTTAAAGGCATTGTCTTGCTTCTTGTCTATATTGATGATAAAGTTATTACTGGGACTGATTCTGAATTGATTTCTAAGCTTCAAGTGCACCTTCAAGATTCTTTTCATATGAAAGATTTAGGTACTTTGCAGTATTTTTTTTGGGTCTTGAGGTGCACTCTACTTCAACTGGTATTTTCTTACACCAGCATAAATATATTAAGGACTTAATTGCTTTGGCTGGTCTACAAGATGGTCGTTCAATGGATACTCCCTTAGTGGAAAATGTTAAGTATCATCATGATGAGGGTGAGCTTCTCTCTGACCCTTCTTTATAGAGACAACTTGTGGGAACTGGGAAGTCTAATTTATCTGACTATTGCTCGGCTTAATATTTCCTTTGTCGTTCAACAATTTAGTCAATTTATACAACATCTTGACATCTCCACTTGGCAGCTATTCGATGCATTATTCACTATTTAAAAGGCAGCTCAGCTCGAGGTCTATTTTTTCCTGTGGACACTCCCGTTCACCTGGTTACATAAAGTGATGTTGATTGGGATGGTTGTTCTAATACTAGACGTTTTATTACCGGTTGGTACATGTTTCTTGGAGCCTCTCTTATTTCTTGGAAAAGCAAGAAGCAAGATTGACATAGCTCTTTATTCAGACTCAATGGAGGACTTGTGGATTGTTAGGAGAGCTTGAGTTTCCTCAACTTGATCCTACTCCACTTCATGTAGATAACACTAGTGCTATTCAAATTGTAGCTAATCCAATGTTTCATGAGCATACCAAACACACTGAAGTGGACTGTCATTCTATTCACGAAGTATATGATGCTCATATCATTTCTCTTGCACATATTACTAACGCTGCTGCTGTGTTTACTAAGGCTCTTTCCAAACATTAACATAACTTCCTTGTTGACAAATCGATGCTTGTTGATCACCCAGCATCAAATTGAGGGTGGATATCAACGGTAGAGGTTATGGAAAGGATTATGGCAGAATCCATGCCCAATGTTTGCATACAGTCATAAAATTAGTTGTGTATATAGACTTAATTTGTGTAAATATACATGCTTAGAACAAAATATTAGCAATTAATTCAATAGCTATATGTAAGGCTAATTAGTTGTACATTATAAATTAATGCACAAAATAGGTTGTACCGACATTCTATTTAATAGAATGAGGGCTCGTTTGGTAACAACTTATCAGCTATTTTTTAGTTGATGGACAAAAGTTAGCTATTTTGACCATCTTAAAAAGCTAATAAATGTGTTTGGTGAATGGTTGATTAGTTGGCTTATTTAACCCTAAAAAGTTGATGTTAGAAAAGCTCCATAAGAGGAACAATGTTCAGCCAAAAATTAATAGGTAGAAAACCAATTATACCCTCCAAGCTTAGCATGAACTATTGGTAGCCTAAAATAATTCAATGTTCATCGTCAGCGAACCCCTTCTGAAACAACTCCAATTCTTGACTTCTTCCTCTACCACTTAGATATTCCTAATTACTTTACTGGAGTATTTATAGCTTTCTTGTACTTGTATGATATGATACTTTCATAATTTTTGAATTATGCTAATTATGCTATAGCAATATTATGGATAATTTAAACTAAAAATCATGCATATATTCTCAAACACTGAGCTTATCATCTTCCTTCCCATTAAATTCTCAATGATAAACATCTGCGACTAGAAAACATCATGCAGAAAATAAAGAATGTAAAATTTTGACAATAGTGTGCAACCATAAGAGCATACCAGACTTGGACAAAATGCACTGGTCTTGTGAATTATTCCCTCCAACAGCATCCAATTCATTGTAAGATTGACCAATTGAAAGACTTGAGGATGATTCCTGGTCTGTCATAAGTAGATGTAAAAGCTTTGCTTCACTTACTTGGGCTGCAGACTTCACTTTAGAAGTTAAATTCTTGTTCAAAGGCTGTAGAGTTTGCTGCTTATTGGAGGTCCACCACGATGGGCGACTAACAGTAAAGTGAGGCTGGCCAAATTTTTTCTTGGGCAAGTTCTGAACTTGTAAAGCCATATCTATTCGCCCTCAATTTGATGAAAATCCTCAAAAGACCATGGATTCCTTCTGGCTTGCAGTTGAGATTACAGATTAATTACTAACAAAAAGCCAAGAAATAATACAGTTGCAATGTCTATGAACATCCCATTACAGAAATTGAAGAAGCAACTATTATGGCGATGAAACACATTCAAACTAGACAACTTTAACCGGTCAGAGAACCAGATGAAGCAACTCTTGGTTTCATATTTCAGATAAAAGAAACCATAGAAGGCACTGGCATAGATTCTAGTTGTATACCAACTATTTTACGAAACAGAAAAACGTCTTAGAGACTATTTGATTCAGATGCCACATAAAGTTATAACGATGTTATGTGTACCCACATCTCAGGAATACTTGTTTTGGAAGGGTTGCAAGGACCACATTCAGGTTCCCATCTTAGTATGTCCGAGCTAATCTCCTTTGTAAGATTGAATATAAGTATATGGTCGTTTTGTGTATAGCACTTCCAAGTTAATAATGATGAGAGTGTATAACAACACCAGAGACTCCCAAGAGAAGAGAAAAAATTAGTAAAACTTTCTATAAAACAGAACAGTATTCTATAGCTCTTAACCAATTCAGGAAGAGAATGCAATCTAGAAACTTTGTGTGAAGTTGAAGAACACTGAGTTACCTACACATTGATTGAATCAGTTTATAATATGTGCAAAGCATCTTAACACAATTACAACCGAAAGCAACAATCCAGATTTAATTATCTTAACAAGCAGCAAAAGGCTGGAAAAACTCCTCACGAAACCAAAATAAAACAGGTGGTGAGCATAGACGTAGTAAAATGCAAGAAGAAGGATAGTTACTAAAAGCAATATGGAAAAAAAAAACTACGGAATAATAACAAAAACCCAACACATTGAGGTAAGAAACCAACAGCAAACCAATTTATCCTGAACCCACTTCCCCATCTTTCATCAAGAACATCAGCAAATGAAGTTACAACCCACATGCAAACCTAAAGCACCAAACAGAAGCAAAACCACTTGAATTCTACTTCCCATAATGTCACAAGGCAGGGACTAACTACAAGGAACAACAACTAAGGAAGTAAGAAGACAGAACACAGGAAGGGAGAAAGTAAGAAAAAAAATGTTTATTAGACAAAAAAGAGAGAGTTAAGGCTGCACGTTTTACTCAGACAAGTAAGAGAAAGGGAGAGAGATAAAAAAAGGAACAGACCTTTGGGATCTGGTAAGTATGTCAAGAACAAGCAGAGCCTTGGGTTGTTGGGAAGAACCTGGGCATGTCTCCTCCCTTGAAACTCTCCACCAAACGACCTATAAAACGCAAACACGCTCTCATCTTTTTTTCTTTATTTAAAAAGCGTTCTCTCTTGTTCTTGTCTTTGTTGTGTGAGTTGTCAACAAAGCAAGAAAAGAAACCTACAGGAGCATATTATATTCCAATAAGAGAATGACACGCACCGACCACCATTACCACGTCCTACGCCACCTGACTTCCACCACCCCACCACCACCATTATTTTGCATTTCCTTTTCTTTCATACTCTTCTCTGACCCCACCATGTTTACTTTGAACTTTCTTATTCACTTTGCCGTCTTCTTCCAAGTTCCATCCCGTCTGGCCCACAATCTCTCACTCCCTCACTCACTCACACCCTTTTGGCGCCAGCCGCCCTTCGCTGTTCTTAAATTTCATAACCACGCGCAATTGCTTCTACTTGCCTTTATCAATTTCTCGACTCGCCGTGAATAACGCTCCGAGCCTACCTTGTTCGACCGTAGGCGTATGTCGGACCTCCGGACCAAACAATGATGCATGTGCACCATGAAAGGCCTTCTTCCGACATTAAGGTTTAAGGTGTCATGGTTAATAAAGCTCGAGTCTTTACATGAAATTAAAAACATTAACGTCATTTCCCGCGAATTTAGTCCTTACGCAACAAAACTTGATGCAATAAACTCAATTTGATCGAAGAAAAATGAAAATTTATATGATTGTGCCAAACAAAGTCATTTGATACGAGAAATTTAGACAATAATGTTGGATAATTTTAGCCTTTTTTCATAAAGTTGGATAACTATTAATTACATTTTTATTTTTTTAATAACTTATTGGTTAAGTTACGTAATTTGATACAGGTAAAGATAATAAAGTGGTTCAATAAATTATCTAAATCAATGGGTCGAAGTCCGTGTAAAAAATAAATCTCAATCAGCGTAGACCAGACTCATATCAATCTTGTGATGGGAAAGCCCAATAAGGATGTTATATATAAAGGTTAAGGTCTCCTACAATTGTCCATATATCAATCGTAAGTATAAGAATTCTCTGACCTGTTAAGAGAGCTTATGTTTTGAGAAAACTGTAGAAAGACCTCATCCGCATCTCGGTGAGTAGTTTCTGTGAAGACGACAGTGGATTCGCATTCGTTTCAGCTTCGAAAAGCTCGTTTGAAATTACAGAGACCGAAATCAGGAATTTTCTGCATTTCTTCGTTTCTTGCTCTTTCACGTTCAATCTAGGATATGTAACTAAGGTATCTTTACGTATTACACGTGGTATCAAAGCGATAACGTAATTAGGTGGATAAAAACGAACATTTTTTAGTTTTCTCTCCATAAGGTTTTCAGAGATTTAACTTATGTTTCTCAGTTTTTTCTTACTTTTTATTGCATGAAAGTAGCATACATGTGTTTAGTCTTGAGAAACAAGGTGAAAACAAGCCCGAAAGCTCAAAAAAGGGCCCAGAACTCGCTAAAAATCACCATTTTTTTCCTATGGCCCAACGATGCACAGTACGGCCCCAAGAGGCGGTACGTCTAGTGCGTGCGATGCACGCGCTAGACACAGGTGGACACCTGGGTGGGTCGTGTCGCGCCACGTGTCAGTGCATGCAGTACATGCCGCACTCTCCACTCGCAGCTAACGTCATAGATGACGTCATCGCTACAATATGCTGACACGGTGTTGATGTTAGCCGTACGAAATTCTAAAGTAATTTTTAAAAAATACACACACACACAAATTTCAAATTTCTCGTAAGGGTATCCTAGGGTGTTTTTGGTCAATTTTCGGGTCAGGGAAATTCATAAAGTGAGTTTTTCCATTTTCTGGATTTATTACATTAGTAATAAATTAAAGTTTAACTCTATACTTTTTCAAGTGAATTTTCATGCTTTGGGCATCACATGAGGGAGAAACTTAAAGTTTTCGTGTCTCGGGTCTCATGTTCAATGTTCAGGATCGCATGATAGTTACTCGAAAAAAGAATTTAGACATTTTGAAGCCATTTTTGAGTGAATTTTCGTGCAACGAACTTGCCATAAAGGAGATAGACGAGGTTGTCGTGTCTCGGGTGGTTAGTTCAATGTCTGATGATGCACGATAGTCACTCTACTAAGATTTTTCTTTTACGAAAGTCTCAAATGAAGTTTTTAGAGAATGTCTTCAGCACGAGTGTGTGACAATGAGATCGTGCATTCGAATTTTTGCATTTATTGATATTACATTGTCACATACCATATGCCCATATAGAATGTGAGGATAACATATAGATGTATCCCTTGTGATTGTGGACTTTTTGAGTGCTGATAAGGATATAGTCACCATAGTGGCCTTTTGAGTTAGTATTTTGAATTGTTTTACTGACACGTTAGGGGATGTCTCTGGTATCATATTTGGTTATTCTGCCCACAGATGTTGGCCTTACATGATATTTTGAGATGTGCATAAAGGCATTAGATAGAGGAAAGTCATTGCTTGAATGATTTATTTGCTCACAGGTGGTAGTATCATGAGAGTTGATGGTTTCTACTCTGATCACTTTTAAGTAGAGGTCTAGTTGCATATATTATGTATTCAACGGTGTTTCATAATATATGTGACCGAATTTTAAGAAAAGATACTATTTAATGGCTTTGAGTATCGCTGTTATCCTACATTTGTGCTAATTTAAACATTATCATTTTGCAATCACCTTTTCAGTCAATAAAATCAGTGTTACCATTGAAACCCTAATCGGTTTCAATACAAATAAGTGGACAGATGATGTATTGAATGCTATAGAGATAGCTGAGGTTGATATGGCCATACGGACAGATAGGCCTTCTCCATCTACATCTATGAACTTGAAAGCTCACAAAGCAACCTATGAAGCCTAAGATTGGTCTAACAGATTATGTCACATGACCATTAATACATCCATAACTGACCATTTGCTAAGTGGACTTCCTAACACAGACATAGCGAAGGAGTTTCCTGATAATGTCTCCTAGAGGTACACAATCTCACATAATGTTAGGACAAGTGCCTTGATGAAAGAATTATTCTCCATGAATATACAGGAGAAGGAGGAGTAATGGAGTACATATTGAGAGTGATTCATCGTCACAGTAGACTGAAGATGTTAAACATTCCTCTTCCTGATGTCTTCATTGTTCACCGGACTCTGAACACACTCCCTCTAGAGTTTAGTAATCTGGTGATGACATATTACTTGTTGGATGAGGAATAGGACTTCAACACTTTGATAGCCCATTGAGTTGATGAGGAGGAGAAACTCTATTTAGTTACTCGTAAAACCCTCGACGTAACTAAAGGGAAAACAAAGATGAAACCCGCTAAGATCAAAGGTAGAAAGACTAAATCTTCTCCACATATTGACGTTGGTCAATCCAATGCTGGTAAAGGTCCTAGGGACATAAAGAAGCCAGCCATATGAGGCCTAGAAAGAAAGATTGTGGCCATCAGGTAACTCCTTGGCTTATTAATTTATGAATCTAATTTGTGATAGTTGTATTAAATATTTGGTGGCTATATAGTGGAGCATCTGATCAAGGTGCTTCCACATTGCAGGGGTTCATATCTAGGATAAAGCCAAATAAAGGGAAGGAAAAACCGATGGTTCGCAGCAATGAAGAAATGGAAGTAATATCTATGGGGAATTTATGTACTGAACCTTATAGTAAGGTTCATTTTGGTTTTTATATGACATATTTTATATGTGATCTTTGTATAAATTTAGACAAAGAGGGTTAATGTTTTGTATTTAACGCTTATGTTGTATAGTTGTTGTTTAATGCAAAACATAATAGTGCAACTTTCTTGTCATATGGTTTGTATAGAATGTGCCTTACTCCAAATTAGATATATGTTTTTTGTATCTTGCTAAACAAGTTATGAAATGAAAAACCTGATGAATTAGAAGTCATACATGGTGTGGCATAAAAGTTTAAGTCGTATTTCCAGAGTTAGGTTGAGAGGTTGGTCAAGAAAAGCATTTCTCAATTCTATATTATGATGATATAGGAATATATGTTAACTGTTACAAGGGTAAGTTAACTAATAAATATATTGAGGTAAACTCATACTTTTGACTTGTTGAGTCTGATACATAAAGATATCGGTAGAGCTTATATAGTTGCATTGTGCCAATCTAAGTGTATTATGATATTTGTTGATGATTATTCCCATTACGGTTATGTGCACTAGCTTAAAGACTGAAGGTTAAGAACCAACTGGGAAAATTTATCAAGATAGTCATATTTGAACATGGAGGAGAATATCATGGCAAACATGATCTTTTAAGACTTAAAAAGGTTTGTTTTTCAGATATTTGGAATCAGTTAGAATAGTGAATTAATTCACTATACCGAGTAGTTCTAAGAAAAATGATATGTTGTCAAAAGGCATAACTGCACCCTAAAGGACTTGAAGAAGTCGATGCAGAATAGGGCTATTCTACCTGATTATCTAGAAGTTTATAAACCGCCTTGCACACATTCATGTATAGGACTACCCTACTGAGGTAGTATAATCCTTATAAAGAAGATTGCATGCTCGTTCCGCTCATTGCTATTTAGTAAGATATCTCAATCATTTTAAGGCTACAGCTTTTACTGTATAGAAGGTGGGACCAGAATAGTGAAATCACAAACAGTTAAGTTTCTGTAATACAATGTCTATAATGATGGTGAGCTCTTTGATCCTTCGGATGATAGTAGGGTGGATACTACAATTATCATGTACCCACTACTCATACAGTTAGATCCAATAGATCTAGGTCTCTGTATTGTGCCTGTATAGGAACAGGAATCCATATCTGTACACATAGTGGTTCCTGGGGTTACAAGATCTAATGCAGTCAGGTAAATCTACCAAAGTGAGACGACCTGTTATCCTATCGATTACATAGTCTATCAGGGACTATGATATTAAACATGTTTCAAATTTAGATAGTCTTACAAAAATTGTTTTTGGACCCAATGTGGATGTGTGGTGGGATGCAATGAATGACGAGATGCAATCCATGAAGCATAGTAAGGTTTAAGAGCCAATTGATTTACAGTGAAACTGCAAGCTCGTCAGTTGTAAATGAAGTTTAGACTTAAAAGATTTTGAGATAAAGTTTAACGATTTATGGGCTTGCTCAATTGCCTAATGGTTCACTCAGGGAGAAAGGTTGACTCTTTTTCTCCCGTATCCTCGTATGATACATTTTAAGTGATTAAGTCAATTGTAGCTCATGATGATATAAAGTTACATCAGATGGCTGTCAAAATCGCTTCTTAAATAAAGACCTTTATGAAGTGGTCTATATGGTACAATCTGAAAGATTTCAAAATCCAGATAGAACTGACATGGTTTGTATGTTAAGTAAATCAATATATAGTTTATATCAAACCTCCTAAAAGTGATACCTTACATTTGATAAGGTTTGACCTCTTTCGACTTTATGGAAAATAAAGTTAAAAAGATGCTTATACTATAAGGTCAAGGGGAGCAAAATTATCTTCATATTACTACATGTGGATGATATATTGCTCGTGTTAAATTTACTTAACCATGTTGTATAAGATTAAGCAACTTTTGGTCAAGAATTTTGACAGAAAGGACCTTGGTGAAGCATCTTTTGTCATAGGTATTCAGATTAACCGGGATAAATCTCAACACTCATCAGGCCTCTCATAAAGTGCATATATTGAGTATGTATTATAGAGGATTAATACAGTTAACTATAAGCCTGTCGTAGCACCTATCTCTCATAGTGAGAGATAATCTTTGGCACAATATCCAAAGAATAAAGTAATGAGAAAGTTTACGAGGAATGCTCCGTATTTTATTATGGTTTATATCCTAATGTATGCTTGGCTATGTACTAGGCAGGACATTACATTCACCATTTGACTGGTTGGTCAATATCTAGTTAACCTAGGTGTAGACCATTGAAATGTAGTTAAGCGGGTGTTGAGATACTAAAGGGAAATGAGGATTATATGTTGACATATAGAAAAATCAATAGACTAAACCTCGTAAAGATTTCAAATTCAAATTTTAGCCATGTGTCCAGATGATCGAAAGTCCATTTAAGGTTACAGTTTTAAGTTTGTAGATGGTACAATATCGTAAAAGTGTGTCAAGTAGACACGAGTAACTTCCTCGACTATCAATACAGAGTGCATGCTATGGGGATGCTTCACAGACGATTTGACTTAGAAACTTGATTTCTGAGTTATCTGTGGTTGATTTAGTTTCTAAACTCATTCGGTTGTATTGTGATAATCTTGTTGCTATGTTATTAATAACAACAAAGAATATCACAGGGTCTTAGCATTTTGAAGTCAATTATTTGACTATAAAGGAGTTGATATGAAAATGTGACATTAAGGTTTGGAGCATTTAAGGACTGATGAACTATAAGTTGATCCTTTAACTAAAGGACTCCACCCACTTGTGTTTGAAATACAAGTATACAGTAAGGATGTTTTGATGTCTTTAGATACTGTTAGTTAGGGGATCATTATGTTTGCTCCATATACATTTGTATATTTTGATGTATTATGACAATATGATAGTTCATCAATAGAGATGATCATTGTTTATCCTCAATAATACAAGTTATCATACATGGTCATAATACGTATGAAAGTCTTAAGATTTGAGTCTATCTTAAGCATTTAAAGGTCATTAGACATACATACAGATTGACTTTGAGCCTATATCATTTTGACACATACAGTTTGGTATGGATATCCATAAATTTAACATGACATGGGGGATATAAGTTTCAATCCTATAAAGGTTTTCTAATGCAGTTTAGCATTCAGTTATAGATCATAAAGATTTTCTCTAATGTAGTTTAGCATTTGATGAGAGGAAACAAGTTTTCTTTAATGTTGTTTAGCATTCGGTGAGAGAAAACAAGATTTCTCTAATACAGTTTAGCATAAAGTTGGAGAAATCGAGACCTACAAGAGAAGATGATATAATTTAGATCATACAGTGTCATCCTAGTTTGCCACACTATATTTTCCCATTCATGTTAGTGAGATATTAGGTATACGTGATTGTATTAGATTTGTGTCACATATGAAACAGGCATTTGATATTTTTTGGTATCGAAAGCCTTGTAGGATGAAATAATGGACTTTCGTTATATTTGGATCAAATATTTTGTTTTAAAACCTAATTGACTAATTCAGTAGCATGGCTTAATTGGCCTTTTTAAACTAGAGTTAAAACTTCAATTAATACTTGTCCAAAGGGAAAAATATTGGACAATTTTGTCCTTTCTCATAAAGTTGGACAACTATTAATTGCATTTTTTAGCTTTTTAATAACTTATCAGCTAAGTTATGTAATTTAATTCAGATAAAGATAATAAAGTGACCCAATAAATGATCTAAATCAATGGATTGAAGTCCGTGTGAAAAATAGATCCCAATCAATATAGACCGGACTCCTATCGGTCTTGTGATAGGGAAGCTCGATATGGATGTTATATATAAAAGTTAAGGTCTCCTGCAGTTGCTTATATATCAATCATAAGCGTAAGGATTCTCTGACCCGTTAAGAGAGCTTACGTTTTAAGAAATCTGTAGAAAGACTTTACCTGCGTCCCGATGAGTAGTTCCCGTGAAGACGGCGATAGATTCACGCTCGTTTCGACTTCGGAAAGCTA
The DNA here is from genome assembly GCA_026546855.1 of Erythroxylum incrassatum. NCBI lineage: Eukaryota > Viridiplantae > Streptophyta > Magnoliopsida > Malpighiales > Erythroxylaceae > Erythroxylum > Erythroxylum incrassatum. Next base: position 2,482,117 of record JANVCL010000008.1, on the reverse strand, counting down.
GTTTGAAGTTATGGAGACTGAAATTAGGTATTTTCGCATTTCTTCATTTCTTGCCCTTTCACATTCGATATGAGAAACATAACTAAAGTACCATCACGTATTACAAATACAAGTTAAGAAATCTGCTCCAGCTGAATCAATGTTGTTTTTAATTAATTAAATAGAAAAAACCAAAAAGTTTTGTTAGATGAACAAACAGTATGATAAATCAACACAAAGCAGATTAAACACTTCAAGACTCAAATCATACTACCCCTATTTCGATAGTGTCTATGTCAAGTATCAAGTATTTTATCATGTTATAAATGTAATACGTAATGGTACCTTAGTTACGTATCTTGGATCGAATGTGAAAAGGCAAGAAATGAAGAAATGCAAAAAAATACCTAATTTTGGTCTCCATAATTTCAAACGAGCTTTCTGAAGCTAAATTGAGTGCGAATCCACAACTGCCTTCGTGGGAATTGCTCTCTGAGACGCTGATAAGGTCTTTCTACAGTTTTTCAAAACGTAAGCTCTCTTAACGGATCAGAGAATCCTTATGATTACGATTGATATGAGCAACTGCAAGAGACCTTAACCTTTATATATATAGATTCTATATCGAGCTTTCCCATCATAGGCTCGATATGGGTCCGGTCCACACTGATTGGAATCTATTTTTCACACGGACTTTGACCCATTGATTTAAATCATCTATTGGTCACTTTATTATCTTTATCCGGTTCAAATTACGTAACTTTACTAATAAGATATTTAAAATACCTTAAAATGCAATTAATAGTTGTCCAACTTTATGAGAAATGACAAAAATATCCAATAATAAATAGAGGGAAGAGGCAAAATTATATTTGATCACCGGGAGTAAAAGTGTAGTGTCTATTAAGATTAATTAGTTCTAATTAGTTATTTAATTTTGAGTAATTTATTTAAAATACAATATTTATTTTACTAAAGATAAGGACTATAAGTATATGTACAATCAAAATAACTGTTTTTCTTAATTAAGACATACAAAATTAGATTTGAGAATATCATTCCTAAATTAAAGATAAAAGCAATGTGTAAAAAACTGGACTGTTGAACCGATAATACAAGAGATTTAGGGTTTAAAAGATTCAATTGGTATTAGACCTAAAAGTTAAATATAATTAAAGTTTTTAAAATATAGTTGAAAGAGATTATCTATGTTCAAAAAATATTGTTAAATAAAAATTTATTTATTTATTTTAGTTTATAAAAACTTATTAATTTACTAAAATTGACCGTTTAATTAATAAATTGATCAATTTTTAACAATAAGATTTATTAATGTAAATTGAACCACAATGTTAAAAAACTGAACAAAAAATTAGACAATTCAACGTTTTTAAAATTGAATAAGCTGAATCGGTTAAATTTTTAATCAATGAACAAAATTTTACTTTATATCTCAAAATAAAACCTTATATTTAAAAAAATTTCACAAGATGGATAGACAATGTCCAGTGGAGATGTTTATGAATATTATTTAGAAAAATAGTTTCCAATATTTATTATCGTTAATTTTGTCATGCTTTTGTTAACATTATCTTCAAATTTTCACGTCAATCCCTATGCTCTAAGTTCCAAGAAAGGACGGGATAATGCCAGCTAAAATTGTCACCTTGTTTTACTAACTAATAGACAAAGCACTTAATTACAAAACAAAATTTTAATTTGTTGCATATACATTAAAATAATTAAGTATCAAACATATTACTAAACTACAAGCAAGAAGAAGAAAAATAAATTTAATTATATAAATTTAACATTGTTTTCATCCCAATACTATGATTAAGACAATCATTAAAATAAAAATGTTTATAATGTGATTTGTATAATTTTGTATAATAGTATTTAAGAAAGATTTTATAACTTTCTTAGGTTTTAAAATTTAAGAATTTAAGTTTTTCTTTCAATTATATCAACAGAATTTCTAAATATATTGCATGTCTATATATTTTTTAAAAATTGTATTATATGGTATAATGATAATTAGTTAGGTATGATGTGATCTATTATACTTAGCCATTTAATTTATCTTCATCATTTTTATTATTATTAGTTCTAGATTGTAATTAGAATGATACAGAGTTGTAAGATTGACAGGTACAACTCTAAATATAGTGAGCAGATGTTTGCAACGTATCGGGTATAAGCAGAATTTTACACCTTATCAAGTTTATTTGTTGAATTATTTTTTAATAACATTTTTCTTTCTAAACTAGAATCAACTAATATGTACTTTTTAAATTATTATTATTATTATTTCATATTATATTTTATTTTCAGGTATATCCTTTGATTATATTTTATTTTTTATTTATTCACGTATTTATTGTTATTTTATTTACATAATATTTTAGCGTACCA